>MNCL01000439.1:0-22915 GCA_001932985.1 Proctacanthus coquilletti
CTTTTTCAGGTACGAAACTCGACATGATCACTGTACGATAAAACAAAGACGCTAGTTTTTGGCGGACTCAACTTTTGTGTGTTTGTCGTCTAATATCAGACAAACAAAATGGTGTCTGTGTCAAATTAGTGGCCTGCGTTCTTTTTGCTGGCGCCATTTTTTTGTTAAACCGGCAACAACTTATGCATACACCTGGTATGCGACGCTGGTAGCGAACGTGTTAAGCAAACCCCCAGAACCCATTTACAACCATGAAAAATTAACAAATTATTTTAATGTACTAAAATGTAAAATTCGAAAAGCTTACCAAATAACGAGAAAAAATCTTGTGGCCAATAAGAAAGTCACAAAGAAATATTACGATCGGTGGAATAATCAGATAACTTATAACATTAGAGGTAAAGTTCTTCTAAAAAATCTCTGCAGACAAAACAAATTCTCCCCAATCTGGTTAGGACCTTAGGAAATCAAGGATTTAAAAGGAATACAAATAGGTAGAAATTCAAAAACAATTCACTACAATAGCTTTTCATGCTTAGATCCTATTAAAGAATAAATTCACCCTCTTTCTCTTCCTCATTCCCCCACATTTTTTATATATCCTAAATGATGGTGTAATCATAAATAACAATTATTATGCTTGCATTTGTGTTTCAATATAATCGTATTAAGTATTAAACAGAATCGTAAATTTGATTTGTGTAATAAATCGAATACAGTTAGAAATCCGATTAGCACATATTCTCATTCTAAAAATTTGTTTGCATCTGTAGCTATTTGTATTTTATTGCATTCCCGTCACTTTTATTAATGTAACGATATATAAGAGAAACAATGTTTAGAAATTGTACAAACATATAGTCATATAGTCATGCCCAAGTAAATAAGAACGCAGTTAGGATAGCGCAGAATACAAAGGTATAACAAATTAAAACCCTAAGAAATATTTCTCTCTAAATGAATTTTTCTCTTAAGAAAGGAAGGTAATTTCCCAACGCCGACCCATTTAAATTGCCACGTAGACGACTAAGCGCCAGCTGGTGTCACATTTCGGAACGCAAATTGCTCGGTTATGGAACTTGATGCATAAACAGTTCTTTCATGTAGAACATTGCGCGGAAGAACTGCAGGAAATGTAAAATGTAAACAATTCGCTCAAGGTAATGACGAGCAAGAGGATTACATAATTGGGTCACTGGAATATGGAAATATGTATAATAAAAGATAATAAAGCAAATAACAGTGAAGACTGAAGAGGAACTAATCGCGAAGATTGAAGAGGAATTGATCGCGAAGATTGAAGTGAACGAGGTGTGAGCCGTCGGAAAGAAAGTTGTAACGCTATTACTACTTAGTAAGTAGTAATAGTAGTAAGGAAGGTGTTTTGTTAAATGTAACCCTTGTAATGCAGCTAAATGCGGGCGCAAAATAAAGCGTTAGAATTAAGAGTGAAGTGTTTGATTAAATAACTCCCTCGCGAAAGCAAAACGATCCCACAGTAGTACCAATTGCGTGAAGAACATTTACGATTTATTTAAATGCTAATAAAGAGTAATCGTTTTCTTTTGGTATCTGTCTGTACAGTTACCATTGATAATTCACAAGGAAGAACATTCGACGATGAAGTGACGCAAAAATTAACGCTACTGATTTTTTCTGAGGCTTAGTTACGAAATGAAGACTAAAGTGATATACCCAATTTTGATTTGGTAGTGAAATGCAAACGCCCAGAGGTCAAAGTTGGCGGCGTTGCCATCTGCCATATCCCTACTGATACAACAACTGTGGTCACTCCTTACATAGATTTCACAACAAAACAAATGGAGGCCATGACAACAGTATGGAAAATTTATACGATTCCCCTTGTGGCTGTGCATATATCACAAAATAAAAGAGTTAGTGCTATAATAGACTTCATACACGAAATATTACTAGCATATACACCAGAGGGTGCAGCTCTATTAAATAAAAATTGGGTTGAGATGCCAATGATTGGTGATAGTGGTGATTTTAATGTAAACTTCGCCAAGCTAGTAGCACAACCATTGATCGATCTTACATAATAAATTCAAATTGAAGTTAAATAATGATAAAACAATCGGAACGATAAGATCTGGAACAACGATTGACGCAGTTTTTTGTATATATTTAGATCAATTTAAATCTCAAATTTTAATATCTTAGTTGTTTAGGGGGGATTCACAGATTTAAACACTCGTGAAACTAACAATAGATAGGTGTTTATGAAGATAATTAAGTACATAAAATATAATCTAACACTATAATATTCAATTCAAGAAAAAAAAAAACAGGATCTCTACTCTATTCTTGCATATGTGTAAGAAACATTTCAGAGCAAATTTATTAAAGATAAAAGAAGAGAAGAAAAATTAAATATACTAAATAAATAAAGAACACTATTTGGCAATTAATTTATGACATTAATTTCAGCAATTTATCATTGACGATATAGAATATTGGGAACAGTAAAGGACCTTTCCACAGAAACGTGTAATCCCTTTCAATATCCAAAATATTCTGTTGCTTATCCCTCGATGACAAACCAACGTCCAAGTACTCTCCGCATTTTTAAGGCTAAAATTGCCATATTTGGGGTATTTGGGACGTTTATACTACTTTTGTTGTTCAAGTTTAAGCTTTTTTTTGTTTTTTATTGTCACTTATCCTTAATTAAGTTCATAATTAAGGGATCTGGTTTCGTTGCCATCATGAATCTCTGGGAGTGATGTCAGCTGTCTAACTGCTGACATATCTGCAGTAGACAGGTAAGTGTTTTAATGTAAACGTTATTAAATATTTTCTCTTTTTCTTCAGGATTTAATTTGGAGTACTCCTGGAGATGTTGGTGTGCCGGTAAGTCGATGGAATTTGTCTTGTTGTGATTACGTTTCTAATTTGTGTAATTTCGTGGACAATATTTAAGTGTAGTTGATGATTTGTAAATTACAGATGTGCAATATATATTCAAATTCAATGTGCACATGTTTCCGTGTTATTGTTATTGGATGTTTTGTTTATGTTTTGCCCGTAAGTATCCATACTTACATGTTGATTCAATCTACTTTGTGTACGTTTTTTTAATTTGTGTTTTGTGTATTTAATGAGAACACTTTAATTCAATTACTTCTTTAATTCATTTTTTTCTCTTTCAGGTAATTATGCTTCAATGTTTGGACTGGTCCAAACACTGGTTTAGTCATCATAAACCTATCATCTCATTTTTAAAATTTTATTGAAGACGTGTATATGGTATATATGAATAAATATATATTTTCAACTCATGAATTCATATAGTTCAATTATTCATTTACCCCACAAATTTCCCATTCCTCTAATTGTGTAGTTTCACTTCTAACGCGCGCGGTAACTAGGCACACATTCTTTTTTAATTACAGAGTTATTCGAACTCGATGTCTGAAATGCTAAATGCTTTCGGAAAGGAATCGTCCTTTCAACTACTGATGCTAAATGAGCTTGAAACAAACAAGGAATACAAACTCAACTACTTAAGTTGCTACTCAGTACAATCAAAAAGTAACCGTTTTCTTTTATATCTACTCGTTAAATCGTTCTCCGGATAAAAATAAGACCCAAAAACCAGTAGATGAGCTTAACTTACAGATAATTACTATCTTATTATAACAGATAGGGACGAAAGGAAGAAAATGTCGCAATGTGAATTTGAAAGACCGATCATGAGATTAATATGGCGTGTCCCAATTAAAGTGTTAGCATTTGTTTTGTAAATAATTCGAAAAAAAAACATTTATTTGCTGCTAAGTGATTAGTCGTTTATTTTGGACCTTGACAATTTGTTTGGATCACTTCTTGACATAGACTTTAGACTTCAAAAAATCACGCAATCTCGATCTCGGTGGGCAGTTAAAATCACCGTTTTTGGAAATTAAGCGGTACGCACGTTGCGTTTTCACAATTGAGAAGTTGTTTTGATTGTAAAGTTGCACAATAACAGCGCGTTTTTGTGGCGTGTCCTGTTCCATCGTAAGAATTCGCAAAGATTGACGCTTCGAACGCGGGCTGTCGCAGGCCGATTTCAAAGGCCTGTCGCAGGCCGGTGTCAAAGTTATACGGTTGCCAGATGCTAACACTTTAATTGGGCCACCCTATATATTTTAAAAGCTTATGGTGTTCTTATAAAAGAGCAAATATAATTTTTTTACATATTCTTTTATTTTTATTGCTATTCTACTGTTTCGAGTACTTTGTGTATGTCCAAACCAATTAAAATATAATATTGTGTATCATTACTCGATTTGTATTTCCACTGTCTCAAGTTTAAGTGTACCGACAAAATCAGATTCATGGTCAAGTTCAAGTAAAAACAACCGCTGAATATAATAGCAAAAATCAACCCACATTAGAATTTAACTGCGACAAAAGCCGCAGCAAGTCAGATTCACCTGAAAGTGAAAACAAAAGTACTACGATCAAAGCAAGAAACAAGCCCGGTCTTGTCTTCAAGTCAAAACGAAAGTCCGAATGTTCAACTCTTCTTCGGCGGGGGGCCAATAAGTTTAAATCAAAAACATAGAATGGAACGTCGCACCGCATGCAGTTGAAGAGTGCAACTATATTTTGTCAGAGGGAATGTGGGCGCCAAAACAAAAACGGTGAAGCACGTTTAAGTGAATTAATAAGATTTTTATCATAAGCGTTGTGGTTCGCACAAAAGACAAAAATCAGTTAACTTGGCACACTGGCCCACAAGTGAAAATGCATACACGTAGGTGGCAGCACTTGCATAGGAATTGTGGCAGCATTGCCACAATCATCATGCCTCTCTGCAGGCAGAAAACCTGAGAAAAACAAAACTCACACAGCCTTTCAGAGCTACCGACAATAAAGTGCATACAGTCAGTCAGAGCTTCCACTTGTGACTCCTTTTAGATTTACCCAAGTCGCCTTTTTTGTAAATTGAATATTGCTTGTGTAATAAACCATAAGCAACGTTGTAATTACAACCATTACACCAATTACCAATAAACAAATACTCAATAAACTCTTTTGTGATTTAATACATTATCTGTAGTGCTAACTGAACACAGGCAGCTACAGAACCGTCAACTCGTAATCAGTGAGTCAAAAATAAATAGTATGTATAATGTCATCGACCTATCTGACATATTTTTTATCATGTCCGAAATTTCCAATCATTCCTAATATCGGCATTTGCTTAAAACGCTAGTGGCATAATTTTTTTTTTTTTTTTTGTAGGGGAGCGGGGAAATGCTCTTACGCATCCTAGGTGGCCGAAGCCACCCGTGTGCCGGGCTCCCTAGCCTGTCCAGGTCTACCGGTTAAAATCGCGCACTCCGCCCCAAGGAGCTCCACCCCGGAACCGCCAAGAAGACATTATTTCGCGGTGGAGTCCTACATATATACTGGCCTATATCAAGAAGGCACACACACTCAGGGCCACTCCTCCGCAAGCCAACAGGAGCCCCTGTTGTTGTCTCTTTCCTTCTGGCGAAGGATCGCCCCCTCATGAAAGAGGCAATCCTTCTCCAGAAGTCCTCCCCCTGCAGCATAACCCCGACTATTGTCCGGAGTTATTCTGCTGTTGCTACCTTCACCTCGGCCCTCTCCGCCCTACAACGACTACATTCGAAGGATGTGTGGAAAGCGGAGTCCAATGGAGGATGGAGTCCATCCTCGCGACCACTAGTACCGTCGGTTCCGAGACTACACGATAGGAGCTCGCGACGCGGAGCGCCGCGCGGCGTTGTACCGCAGCATGACGATTGCGGTACTTCTCCCACCGCATCGTGTCAGCCCAGGCTTCAGCTACGTAGAGCATGATGGCCTCGGCGATACGGAGCAACAGACGCCTTTTGCAGGGCCTAGGTCCACCAATGTTGGCCATGACTCTGCTCAGCGCCGACGTCACCGCAGCCGTCTTATCGGCCCGGCCATTGATCTCACCCCAGAAGGTAAGCCTACAATCGAGACTCACCTCCAGGTATTTGATCGCGGGCCGCGTCTGGACCGACATGTCTCCTACCCACATTTCCAACAACAACGGAATGCGCTTCTTGGTAAGAAGGACGATCTCAGATTTGGACAGCGCCAACTCCAGCCTGTGGTCGCGCAGCCAAGAACTTACGTGACGCATTACCTGGTTGAGCCTCATTTGGGCCTTTGCGACATCTCTGGCGGCAATACCCGCTGCGATGTCGTCCGCATACCCAACCAGGAAAGACCCTTCTGACATCTACATACGAAGGATCCCGTCATATGTATAGTTCCATATGTCGGGTCCCAGTATGGAGCCCTGGGTCGCCCCTGCCGAAAGAACCCTCGTTTCGGGGCCATCCTACGTCTCAAAGGTGAGAGTGCGATCCTGTAGGTAATCTCTCATCACAGATATTGATTGACCCTAAAGTCACGGTCTAACGTATTGAGCGCATCCCCCCACCTCACCGAGTTAAAAGCGTTGCGCACAGTGACCAGCAGGCACACCGGGCGAGAATAATGATTCACGCATTCCGTGGCCCCGGCCGCGTCGACTACCTCTTGCATAGCGTGAACCGTCGACCTTCCCTTCCGAAAGCCATACTGCCTCTTGGAAAGATCCCCAGCGACCTCAACTGCTGCTTGGAGGCGAGGCTTCCGGAGCTTCTCCAGGAGCTTGCCGGCTGTGTCGAGAATACACAGCGGTCTGTACGACCCGGAGGACCCTTCTGGCCTCTTGCCCTTGCTGATAAGCACAAGCCTAGCTGCCTTCCAGCGGGAGGGAAAAGACACCTTCTTATTTCGAAGGCTTTGCTCGAGTGCCTCGCGGGCCACGTGGTTAGGCCCCAGCGGGAAAGTGGGAATCCACAATGGATCGGACCGTCTCCGCATCGAGGGGAGCATTCAGTGCTGTGCTAAGCACGTCCAAAAAGGTCTTCCTCGCTGCGAGCTTCAGCAAGATGGCTTCCGGCCTAGCCTTCGCGACGGCAGCCACTGGTCGGCCGGGAGCCGAAGTCGGGGCCGGAGCCGAAATTTTCTCCGCCTTCTCTGCCCCGGTAGCCTTCATCTTCTTCTTCTTATTTTTTTTCTTTTTCTCCTTCTGGGGGTTCTTTTTCTTCTCCTTTTTCTTCTCTTTTTTTTCCTTCTTGGACCCAGTGCCCTTTAGGACAACCTTGGTCCAAGATGGAGCCGACTCCTCCTTTTTCCTCTTCCTCAAGTCCCCGTCCGGTTGGAGCGGAGGGCTGTAAGCACCCCTCTTCTCCACCATCGGCGAAGTCTTCGCACTCACTGCCTCAACCGGAGCAATTTGCGTCCCTAGAGGCTTCGTGGAAGGTGTCCCCGGCGGGAGGGTCCTTCCCACCAGCGGCGAAGCCTCCAGGCTCACCACCCCAACCGAAGCGGTTTGCGTACCAGCAGAATTCGCCGCCGGTTTCTTCTGGGGAAGGCTGCGGCGGACCTCCGCGCACGCTCTCCTAGATTCCTCCAGATCGTCAAGAGCCTCCTCTAGAGCCGGAAGATCGTCCTTGACAGCCTTAGAAATGTTTGGCTGCTTCTTGAGGGCAGCCAACGTCTCCTTGATGTGGCTCCTTATCTGGAGGAACCCCTTCTCCATATTGGTTTCAAACGCCTCCGACCTGTCTTCCAAGATGGGTGTCGCCCGCACCACTCGGACTGTCTCGTCAAGGACTCACGTGTCCGTCAAGGACACACGCGACCGTGCCGGTGTTTGTAACACGGGTGATCGCAGCATCCGTGGCCTCCCCGCGACCGTCCTTTCCACTCTTCGAACAGACCCCGAATCACTAGCGGCTTGCCTCCGAGGGTTCCGTAGGCTTTCCGAGGAGCACCCCCTGACCCCCTGCACCTCCCGTCTAACCTAAGGATCAGAATGGGTGTTCTCCCTAGATCCAAGGCGTGCTATTCCCTAGAGCCACAGCTCCTCGAAGTTACGAGTGCAGCAGTCAATTTTCATTGTGCTGTCTCTTTCGCACCTGATCAATTCCTACGGCTAGTGGCTATATTAATACTACCATAACAGTACGAACCATTAATAGAATTCACCTGGAAACTTTATAACATTGACCATCCCGCGCGGTAAACACTACTCGAAACGAATATTGGATCGTTGATGCCAAAAAATAGAGCTAGTGTCAAACCTAACATTAGCAGCCTTTATTGCTTCTCTACGACATGTATCTAGAATCTAGAAGAGGATTAAGTAGTAACATTCATTCGGATTCTGGCACAAATTTTATTGGCGCACTAACATTACTTCAGAAATAATTAGAAAAAGCCATTCAAAAATCTACTAAAAAAACAACAAAAACTTAGTTATAAAGACTATTTTCCGGCATTTCAATCCACCAGCTTCTCCTTACTACGGACGGGTGTAGAAAACTGGTGTGAAGTCAATAAAATAAGATAAAATATCACTTGCGCTGGACTTTAGGAAATGCAGTCTGTGCGCTTGAAGAGTATGCAACAGTGCTCAGGCATGTTTGAGCTCCCGTCCGTTATGTCACATTCCAAACTAATCCAGATGAGCTATTTATACTAACTAAGAGTTGAAAAGTAGTAATTCTAAGGAATGAGAAATGTCCCTAGTAACTTAAACTTTAGGGATTGTGGGACTTATCTTTTCCGGTTAGGAAGGCTTGGTTAGAGTTATTCAGATACAAAATAATGATGCAACATTACCGAGCCCCTTATCAAAAATTTGTCGCCTTCCGTCTAATGAAAGGCTGAAAAAGAGGCAATTGTTTTGTCCCTACATGTTCTGTGTTGTGATTGTTCCTTCTTTCTGGAATTATTTCCAATTGTTTCATTCCGTTTAGATGTTCCAATCGAGCACCTAAGACTACGATAAAGATGTGTTCATCCTATCGAAAAAGAGATTCTTCCACTCTTTCAGTAGACGAGACCCCCGCGAATTACGACTAGGAAACATCAACCTCGCTTCTGTCGTACCGTCAACTTTCAGGTCAATTGTGGGGATAGAAGAAGATAATAACACAGAAGCCCAGTAACCTACAGGAGTCCTTCCTCGAAGGTCCAGCGATGTTCAATGGTAGACCACTACCACCTGGAGCCACTGAGACCGAACAGGAACCTCAAAGACTTAAAAATGAGAACTGTCAATACGTTACAAAAGATAACATTTATTTATAACAAAATTTATTTATAACCCGCGGTCACCGCGGGTCCAAAGTCCTCTCCAGTTTTTTCAATAGAAAATTTTTTTATTATATAAATTATATATATATATAAATTTTTGAATTTGTTTTTCAAGTGAAACGTTAATTTTAGATAAGTAAACAATTGGATCTTGTAAAGAAGGCCTTTTTATATGTCCATAAGTTTTTATGAGGTGAAATTGCAAGTAATTGATAAACAGTAAAAGATTTCCCGCATGGGGTCCCACGTTCTTATTTAGAGATGTGACCGCAACGGGTTAATGCAGTGAGACAGGGGAAAAGGAAGGAACAGGTCATTAATTTGCCCCATAGGTACCAAGTGCGATTACAATTGAAGGCTGACGGATTGGTAATGGAAACCACCACAAAAAAGAGGCAATGGATAAAAAATTCAAAAATTGTTGAAGGCGACCGTGCAACAGGGACGAGAATGTTATAATAAAAGTAAATATGTAATAATTAAAAAGTAAACAAAAGGGATACTTAGACCTGTGAATGCCTACTGCTCCACGAAGTCCATGGCATCTTACCAACCCCCATAGGCTAAATAATGTAAGGAATATGAGTTGAATTAAGAGGTGACCCACTGTGGTGGGTCAAAAAAATACATTTTTTGTTTTTGCACTTTCTGAAAATACATAATTTCAAAGTTATATATGTAAATTTTTAAGTCAAATTGGGAAAAATGACGAAGTTTGAACTGTCAATCTCATTTTTCTAAACAGACCTTTTTTTTTATCTGGCGGGTCACATAATTTTAGTTATAATTGTTCGATTGTAAAAATTAAAATATGAAAATTTTCGTAATTGGAATGGTTATCGTTCACCATAGCTTATTTGTTTTTTTTAATTACTATATTTGAGCACCCTAAATAGAGGAACAAATCGCAAAACACTGATAACTTTTTTCCGTTTGCCTATGTACAACGGAAACTACATTTATATAGATTACAAAAATATATATGTATCCTCCATTTAGGAAATAGACATCTGCCGTTAGACCGGGAATTTTAGTAATTATGTTAAATATAATGTAATAATATTATTAATTTTTAATTTTTTCAAATGAAAATTTGTATAAAATCCTAAATCCCAAAAAATTTATAATGTAATCAAAAGAGGTTCGAGAAGAACAGGTTTTTTGTGAGAGTGGATTAGATGAAAATTACACAAATTATACATGAAGTTTGAATTAACTACAACAACAACGAACATGGGCAAAACCTAGCATAATAAACCTAATTATTGAAATAGCAAAATTTGAACACATGCTCAGATGTGAATTATTAAGTTAAATTAAAGAAATAATTTCTAAACTAAGGGGATTTTAAATCACGATACTGATAACTATTTATTTGCCACGGAGCTGAGGAAGTCGCGTACAGAAGCGAGTCGCATGCAGAAGTAAGTCGGAACTGGTAATCGATCGGGGACGTTGGTTTAGAGGAACAAGTCTTAGTTAAAAGTCTGTTCCTGTATATTAAATCGAGTGTTGTGCGGGAAATAAAAGTCTAGTTCGGGATAACGCGAGTTAAAAAAAATAGTGTTTATGATTAGGGCGGCGAATTTATACCAATCCGGATGTGAATAAAATAAAACAAAGCATTCCCTTTTTTCGATTTCAGTTATCCTCACCCCACTACTCTTTCTCACCTAACCAGAATAATTGTGGAAATTAGTCCCACAAACCCCAAATCCTACAGCCCTTCCGCAGACACCCTATAACACAGCTTGTGGTTACTTTTGTACCGCGCTTTGCTCTTGAAAATTTGAGTAGCTGACGTCACTGATCTCGCGTATTATATTACATATATTACAAAATTAATTGTTTAAAAAAATGTATATATGCCAGTAGTAATAGTCCAGTATCATATCTAATATTATCGGAACCGGTACACTAGCCATCCGATCAGCTGCCAAACAAAACCTTAGCAACAAAAACAAAAAAAAAAAAGGGAGAATAACTAGTCATTTCTCTCAACAAAAGATTGTTTCCTTATTTACCCCCGGTTTGGAGACTAAACTTTTCCGTCATCTCGATACGGCAGCGACATGTCCTGAGGGTGCGATCAACCGGGTGGTATATTTGGAGTCATCAGACGGAAAGTCCACTGTGGCCTAATCCACTTCATAACGATATTTCGAATATGGTACTTGTACCTTAAGAGCACGGTCAAAATTTCGAATGGGCGCAGGAACAAAAAGTGACAATCTTGACAAACTAAATGGCAGAACAACAAAAAGAAAAATCCTTAAGTGTCGCAATGGCACTGTGGGGTATATATCCCGCTCAGATTACCGTAGAAGCATCGTTGAACGATATATGGTATGTTAGCGTGCATGTGAAACAATAACAACAGAGGTCAAGAACCCCGTGCTGCCACAAATTTTGTGTATAAAGCAGTTTCCGGAAATGCATCCGAGGACTGCGGTCAAGTACCTTGCACCTTCAGGCTGATCCGCAAAGTTGTGGACACAAAGTCCAAGTGCGATCTAAACATATGTGCCTGATTGGTATCGATTGGGTCGCGGTCGAAAGTCAAAAGTGAGTTCAGTTAGACTTGTAGCGGTATTAGGTCACGGTATGGGAGTATACATTTGCTTAACTAAATATAGAAAGTACAAAAAAAAGTTAACGAAAGTTAGGGACAGTGGTGGAATAGTGACGAGTCCGATGATAAAGCTGTTATCCGAACCTGGTGTCAGGAGGAGTGTTCAAACACAAGCGACAGCAACTTCTCATACATCCCGTCTCCACCGTCTGTCTCAATGGTCGGCAGCTTCCTTGAAGAGAAATTCATCGCCTCAGAACAAGCGGGAACATACAAGAATTAAACATGCGAAGCAACAATATGCACTCATGGTTCACTAGAAAGAAAAAAATTTTGGCCTGCATAATTCAACATGTGCTAAAACGCACTAACTTCCAAGAAGAAACCCAAGCCTCCAAATAAAAGGAAAAGCTTATCAATCTGCCTATTTCACCACAATCACAGGCTAGGGATTTCAAAATTGAAAGGAAGTTTGTTTAATAACAATGTTCAATCGAATGTTCAAACTAACTGAAGGAAAATAAAACTATAACAAATATTTATGAAAATATAAAAATATGTCATTACAGGTACTTGTACCTGGTAAACGCGTCAGGTGGTCGTTCTTTTTTATTGTGCTTACATTAATAATTGGAAGGATTTGCGAAAACACAAAGGTACAACAACAACAGAAGAAAATTAATATATGTTGATGCACATACATGCATACATAATCTATGTTTTGTAACACAAATCCAAGGGTAAGGAGCCAGTGAACTTTTTAAAGAATTTTAACAATAGGAAATCAATACAAAATAAAAGAAAATTCAATGAAACTACAGCACGTGACAATTGAGCATAACGACAAGACCCTTTGAAATTTTTGGAAATATACAAGAAATTTAGCACAAAAAGCACACAGAACCCATTGGAAAATAAGAAGAAACTTACCAGATTTTGTTTGGTTTTCATTATCCACAAAAGGCATAACTACTCTCAAAACATTTTTGCCGGTCGATCGTGCTTTCAAAATATCGCGAACTGAATTCATGATCTGTTAACGAATTGACCTGTATTATACGCTTAAGCTTGAAAGCATTAGGGGAAAGGTATTTCCTCTGCGGGAAGGGTAACACACGTTTTCTTTATAAGCTAAGTGCCTTTATTGTGGCCAATTTTTCTCCGTTATTCGTCTTGTCTTTGCTCTTTGGCTGCCGCAATGCTGTTTTGCCTTGGAGGTAAACCCTTTGCATCTTGGATGCTGGCCAGTCGACTCCGCCTGCCCTGATTACAGGTTGCCTCACGATTTTTTCTGCTCAATTGTTCGTATTTGTTGGGCCGGGACCTATTGATTCCGCCAGTTTTCCAGCAAGTACCTTGATTGTCATAGGGGCCGTACTAAGGGTACTGTACTTTTCTCCCACGGTGACTAATGGTGTCCAACATTGCCTCGTGGGCACAATTTGCCACGTAGAAAGCCATTGCTGGGTAGCGCCTTATCGTAGTGTAACCCGATCTCTTTTCGCGCCGCAATGTCGCGTTTGCTTACACTGGGACAACATTATCGCTAACCGCGACCGTTGCTCCTGTAAAGATAACCGCCCTTTTCAAGATAAGGCTTATTCTTGGGAATAATACTCGGAGTTTGTGTTTGGCTTCCAGCCAAACTTAGGTGGTGGCTTTCCTTTTTTCCTTGTTTTTGTTTTGGACTGCTACGCGTGGGATGTTGTTTACAATTTTTACATCGAATTTTACAGTAATCACACTTTTTTGTGAACATTTGTTGGGTAAAATAATAATTATTATGATTTATATACATACATATATTTTTTTGTTTTTTATTTTATTTTTGCACCTGTTAAGTTGACCGCGTCCGAGGGGATGTTCGCTTCGTGGCTGGACATACCGCGTTGATTGTTATGAGTGCGCTTGCGGTGGGTCGCCCTTCTAGGAAAATCTTCGCTGGGGTACTTGGTGAAGTGGGGAATAAAAGGGGTCGATAAAATAGAAAATAGAAAAGTCTACTCGTAACAGGGTTTAGCTTATTATTATGCCTCCAATTTCTGTTTACAGGTCAATAAATTTGTTCAGACCATGTCATAAGGCTTTTGTGCTCTATAACGGGTCATATGGTAGTAGCTCCTATGATTGTATGCGGGCTCTGGTTTTCGTTTTAAATTTGACGGAGCACCCGCTATGAAGCCATAAAGGCAATCCATCAGAGTTAATTTAGTCTCTTCGTGTACACCCTTATTGTATACAACCGCAATGGTTCTTAGGAATTTATCCTAGGGATTTTCGTCCACAATGGCCCGAATATATTCTATTAACGGGGGATGGGCATGTTCCAGTGCACCATTTTATTGGGGGTACTAGGCTGAATTCTCTAACTTTTTCACCCGTAGTAGTTTACATACCTGTTCGAATAGGTCATTCGGGAAATTTGTGCCCTGATCTTCCCTGTGTGCCCTGATATTCGCTTCGAAATGCGGTAGCGCGTGACGATTTCGTCAAAAAAGATTTGCGCAACGTATTAGATATAGCGTACCAGTGGATGAATTTTGGCACTTTAGGCAACGTTTGATTTATTGGTTAATATCGCGAAGACTATATTTTCCGGGTCTTTTTGTAGTTTACTTGGCGGGTTGAAGTCGTTTCCACAGATGTAGTATTTGGAGCGACATCGACGCTTGTCGCGTTTTGAGTTTCTTTTTCGTCTCAATTTTCGTGTTCGGTTTGCTGAGCCTTTTGTTTCTGGGCTCAAATCGCCGAATTACAACACTTAGCTGCTACTGGATTTTTGATTTATTGGTTAATATCGCGAAGACTATATTTCCACCGAAATTTGCGCTTAATACACTTCTAATTTTTACGCCCTGGTGGGGAGAATTTTGGCAATCATGTGAAATTGTATTGATCTAACTGGAGCTGGATATGTCCCCAGGGTCTTTTTGTAGTTTACTTGGCGGGTTGAAGTCGTTTCCACAGATGTAGTATTTGGAGCGATATCGACGCTTGTCGCGTTTTGAGTTTCTTTTTCGTCTCAATTTTCGTGTTCGGTTTGCTGAGCCTTTTGTTTCTGGGCTCAAATCGCCGAATTACAACACTTAGCTGCTACTGGATTTTCTTCAAAATCTAAATCCATACTGTGATGGACTTGCGCTTTTACTGTAAACGTATTTGCTGGACCCGCTGTGCAGATGAAGTGCTGATGTTTCTGGCGTGTAGATATCCAGTGGCGTTTAAAGACCTGGTGGTGTCTCAGGTTGTGTACCCGGGTTAGTGATGGCCCTCGTTGGGTTTTTGTCTCTGGGTCCCTCAGCGGTTGAGCTGTTGTCGGCTGTGGCTTCTCTGTAGTTGAGAAGATATTGGGCTGTTGTTACTGATTTTTTGAAACCTTTGCCGGCATTCACAAAGGTAGGCAGGGTTGAAGGTGAATACTAAATCAGGGTAACCTCATGCTCGCCGGGAACAGCTAGAGTTGATTATCTCGGAGCATTGGGAGTGTTTATATCAAAATTCTCTTGGAGCTAGAGTCGGCACCGATTTATGGATAAAAGTGTCTTGCCCAGTATTTGATACAAAATTGAACTTCCAAGATTAAAAATTGTCAAGCTCTTATTGTTGATCCTACTGGCTGCGCCGAAATGTTGTAAGCCTTATTGTGAAGAATCGAGGAAATGGCAATTCCTCCTCGGAAAGGAAAACGAGATCGGTCTTAGCAAAAATTCCTCTATTTACTTATTTCTTGTTGCCCAACCCTACTCACTGTTTCACTAACAGATGCTGGTAGGTACTAAGTTTTTGGTTCTGTCCCACTTAGTTCACTGGCTACTCCTCGACTCTCTTGGTTACCTTGCGGCTTCCCAGGTTGCTGGTGATTTTACGAGGGTTAACAGTGTCCATGATTGCTTCACGGGCACAATTTGCTAAACAGCGCCCGTCTGCTTAAGCGCGATGGCTGGGTAGTGCTTTATTGGAGTGTAACCGGTCGCGGCCGTAACACCTGGAATTGCTAGAATGCCGATTAGTCAAGTTTTTTGAAAATATTTACGCTTTTTATCAGTTGTATTTAGCCCATTGGAGAGACAAACCATTGGTAGGAAATAGAAGGAAGAATCTAAATGTACTACATGTTCCAAAATGAATGAAAGTAAGAGCTAGAAAGAGTTGTGAGAGTTTGGGATAAAAGACAATCAAGGCAATGCCGTGCAGCCCATCAGGAGCTATGTTAAAATCGTCGTCAAGCTCGCTCGTCCATTCTAGACCTGTCCAAGGTTTACCATCAAATCCTCGTGGTGGATAAGGATATTTCCAAGACAACTGTAATCACCTCGTTTGGCCTTTTCAAATATGTAGTAATGTCCTTTAGATTGCGCAACCCATCGCAGACGTTTTAACTTCTTATGGATGTAATCCTCCGTAACCTCGATTGTGTTTATTGATGCATAAAATCGTAATGTCTAGCAATCCTTCAGAACACCGACGGCACCTTCGGTTGGTCTTAGAGTGCCTGTTGTGGCATACTTTGAATATCAGCAGGGAAAAGTGCACTTTTAGCCAGAGCAAGGTGATTTACCTGGGCTACGAGATTAGCAGTGAAGGCTGTAAGCCTTCCCTAGAGAAGGATTTCGGCAATTCTTAGCATCAGCAGGCCTGAAACCATCGTACAGCTTCATCTATTCTTTAGCATACTTCATTATTATGGCTGCTGCATACCGCGAGCGGCATTCATCCAGACCCCACTGAACCATTTTCTCAAGAATTCGAAGAAAGATGACAAGAGACCAGTTGAGTGGAATGATGAGATTGCGGCCGCGTTTGACGCCTGCAACCGTAGCTTGGCCGTTGCTGTTCTATTGGCTCAGCCCAACCTCTCGGCACTGTTTGCCTTGGTTATTGATGCGTCTGGGATTTTTTCGCGAAAGCTGTCGGCAAGTGGAAGCAAATACAGATTCTACGAACGCGAACTATTATTCGTGTCCGCAATGGTCAAGCATTTTGAGTACCTATTGGGGGGGCGAAACTACATCATCAAGACTGATCATAAGCCGTTCACTTATGCTTTCGCTCAGAAAATCGATCGTGCTAACCTTAGACAGCAGAGGCAATTGGATTATATCTGCCAATTCTCCATTGAGATCATAAACATCAAGGGTGAGCATAACTCACTGCCTCGCGTTGAGGCGATTGGTTTTTTAAAAAACTTGGGCCCCTTGGAACTGCAGCAGGTCCGAGAAACTGATGAAGAACTTAAACATTTACTTTGGAGGGAACTAGCTCTGCGCCTCCAAAGGTTAAATTTCGACCCTCACAAAATTATTTTTTGTGACGTATCATACCACAAGTTTTTGTGAGATTGAGAGCCATGACCAACTGAATCTCTCCATATAGATTACCGAAGGTGCTGGTATCGCTTTTCCAGGCACTTGTCAGATTGACAGGAATTTATTCTACTCGGACTTCACCATACTATCCAGTATTCAATGCTTTAATTATGCGTTGATATCAGGCATTCAAAGCTACCCTCATGAGTCATCGTTATGTTTCTTGGATCGCTAGCTTGCTCTTAGTATTGCTGGGCTTTCGATTGTGCTTCAAAGAGTATCCCGGATCGTTAGTAGCGCAGCTCCTTTGTGGCACCACTCTGCGCATTCTTTGCGAATTTTTCATCAAATCAAATAGTCACGCACGCACAGCAACTGTTGCGGACAGAATTCGGTCTCACATTCGTTCATTAGAACTGTCGTAGACTGCTCACCATCTCGATAATCAAATTTTCCAGGTCACACATCTTGGGTACTGCTCCCATGTGTTTCTCCGCGTGGATGCTGTTCGCTAGCCTCTTCAATCAACTTAAACTGGACATCAGAGAGTAATAAAAGTGGCGCTATAGCAATAGTAGGACTCCAAGTTTCAAGGGCTAATTACTGTTCGCACAGATATCGAGACGGAAGGTGTAAAACCTTGAGACAAATAATTTATTATTATTGATGCTGTAAGTCAGGTATGTTTCTGTCAGATCACATATATGATAGCGAAATTTCTGAAAATTTTGAAAAATGTCATGAAATTTGTGTGCATCTCTTACCTTTTAGTAATACAATGACAGATACTTTGAAGTCTTTTCGTGAAGATGGGGAACGCAGAGTAAATGAGATTTGGCCACAGGGATGGGAGTCATGGCTGAGGTTGAATTAGGAACAATTTTGTTTTCGTTGGAATTTTTTAAAGGGGCTGACAAAACAGGCACCGATATGTAAATCGTCAGAAATGTTTTCGGAAAAAAATGTTTAACATTTGGCCACGTGGAATTTATTAAATTTATTGCAAGATGAAAGATTCCATAGGCAGATCTTCTTCCTAGCAATACTGACAGAGTAAGGCTTATCATTTAAGTAGGCAAGTAATAGCTGTACGTTGTTATAAATTTGATAATTGCGTAACTAAGATAACGCCCATTCCTAGAATCGGCGGACTTAATTGTAAATGAAAAATGTCACGGGGTAAGAAAAGGATCAAAAAACGTGGTGGAAGGAGAATTTGATGTAAGGGTGTACGGGTCATAGGGGTTTCTAGATGGATTAGGGTTTGTGGGATATATATGGATTGTGTACTTCATTGGGTTTACTGCGGGATAGAGAGAAGGTTTAGAGGATTTGGCCGTAAGTCCAATAAAGACAGAAGGGTTAATTATGTGTGATTTAATAAAGTTGGGGTGTTTGATAGTAATTGGAATTAAAGAAGGAAGGTTTGGGATTTGTCGTGGGAAACGTGAAACAATGGGAACTAGTGCTAGGTTTGGTATTATTATTATACGAAGATGTGGTGGATATATAATTAAGAGGATGAGCATTAGATGGTGGGAACTAGTAGTAGAATTACTCTTATTAATAATGAAGACTGTAGTTGGGCATTGGGACCTATGATATTCAGATTATGAAGCTCCTGATTCAACTCGGATTCAGCGCAACCGGACCCGGATGCAAGTCAAAATAAATTGGAGATCCCGAAGCCGACTTGAGGTCATCAATGATAAAATGAAATACGCGGAGAGCGTTGGGAAGTTTTGGGTAACACCAGATGGATTATGGATCACATCAGTGGTGTGAGTAGTCTTGGAATCAATAAGTAGAGGGTGCTGAGAAGCGATCCGATAATCACCTCAGGCAGAAATTTGAAAGAATTCCGCAAGTGCTCGATGAAATCTGCATGTATCGAGCTAAGCTCATTTAAAAATTTATAAGTAGACCGGTTTTGGTTAGATCACTTAAGTCGTTATGTTTATTCATTCGCTCTTCAAAATTCGAGATTTTATTTAGAGACGAATTTAGCGTGGACAACAGTTATTCAGAGTTTCTAAGTTTTAATTTTAACAGCTTAGTCTGGTGCTATAGTAATATAATTGAGTTTGTTAAGATCCAGGGTTTTTTCTAAACTTGAAGCATTATCACAATGCGCAGAAATGAGCCAGCCATTATTTTATTTAATGGCGAGTATTACATGCAATAACAAAATTACTCTCCACTCAACACAATGAACCACAACGCTATGCCGCAGAGCCCGCTGCAGGTCACCCACTCGGAATTGATATCAGTGATTGTATAAATTTTGACACAACGCTTATCCATGATAAACAAAAAATAAACTGAAATTGCTGTTAACTTTGAAAAGAAAGCTAGCACATAGCTAGCGTCAATATTAAAATGGCGAGCGATCGAAATACGGGACAAATTAAATCAGTATGTGAACAAAGTAAAAAATTAGGAAATTATAGAGCAAAGTGAATGCATAATAGGACTGATTTATGGCCTCCGTAGAGTATGAACGCAATATGCCTAGGATTCCCACGCATGCTGTCCTTTGTATCTTATCCAAATTGTCTTATTATAGCTCTTGTCCAGGCATGGCTATCACACCAGTGACCAATAGATAAGTACTGGACGGACTAGAGCGGTGTACATCCGCCATGCGACCTTTGGTTTGAGTTTCTTGCCAAAGGCCCTCTTACAAGAATAAAAAGCTATGCAGGCTTTCCTGATTTGTTCGTTGTCAATCAAGTACTACTCCTAAGTATTTTGCACTGGAGGATAGTTTTAGTTCTTGTTCATTAAGCTTGGACAGTCTAATTTTTGTTGATTTTGTTCTTGTGTTGAGAAGTATCAGCTCGGTTTTGACTGGATTACAGTCTATCGCCCATGTGTTTATCATTTCCAGGGCAAAATGCCACTGATCTAGGAAAGAAATATTTCTGCTACCAGAATAACCACGTTTTGGGCGTACGCTACCGACTTGATAGGATTTTGTTCTTAACTAATAATTACACTAGAGGGGGTATTCTTTGCAGACGTGCTTAGTTATGTAACTGTTATCTAAGTTTGCTTCAATTATCGTTGTTCTTAGCATGGTGATTATGGAGACAGTCCTCCATGCCTGTTGTACTGAGACCCTTCCTGAATTACTTCAATGTGAGGACTATTAAACGCCCCTTCTATGTCAAAGAAGGCTGTTAGTGCATACTGCTTTTAATGCACAAAATACTCGATTATATATATATGCCACCTCATGGAGGGGTCCATTTCTTTAAATTATTGATTCATTGAGATTTTCTTTCAATAACTCAATTGTTTCCTTTGGGGTATAGTATGTGGAACTATTCTGTTGAAACTCGACTTGATCGACGTCGTTCCCCGTTCCCTGTAACGGCATATTTTCCTCATTTTGGAAAAGATAAGGACCGATGATGCCTCCAGCCCAGTCCACATCAACCAATGAATCGTTTTAGATGCTGCTGTGTTTCGTGAATCACTCTTGAATTGCTTTCATTGCAATAACATATGTTTTGTTTGCTGATAAAACTACTCGACCAAAAATGCGCTTCATGACTGAAGATAGTTTTCTCTGCAAAATCAATATCACTTTCCAGGAATGGATCTCAAATTTTCGTAGTAAATTTGAACAATTATCAAGTGTTTTTGAAGTGTTAAACGATTCCTAATGAAATGGCAGTGAATATTCTGTGTATTTAATGTCAATACAGTTCATATTTAACTGTTCTTTCTTTTTTGTGATATCCGTGTGCACTGGTAAAGAATTGAAATTGAAATTGATTTTTAAGTGGGGAGAGTGGGCGAACACGTATACATATGTATATGTATCCTCGAAGGGAACGAAATTATCTTCCAGAACAAAATAAATTGCAATCAAAGGATTTCACCAATCTTCCAAATAAATGTCGCATAACAATTTCAAACATCAATTTTTTATTTTGGCATTTGGAAATTGTTTGCTTTTAGGTGCTCTTGTAAATTTAGTAGATCAAAAAACACTGCTCTATCTATAAAACGCGGTTCAATTCACTTTAGTGTAGTTTAAAGCAGGTTAGAGTTATGGTGAAACACATTTTGCTGCTCTTTGCTACTATGTTCCAACATAGACCAGTCATTAAACACACCTATTGAAAATTAAGTATGACATTTTAACCCTTTGCACTCCAACGCCTTTTACTTTCACGCCCATGGACATGCAGCATAGGAAAGCAAAATTAATGTTTAAAACTTAAATACATAAAAGCCTGTTTTTTGATTTTTATGAACAGAGAAAAAGATTTAATGTTGAGTAGTCATGAAGCAAAAAACCACCTATAACTCGTGAGACATTTTTTCTGTTTACTGCATTATATTGTTGATGCGCCTAAAAGTCATAAAATCCGTGGTGCCTCTGCGGGGCTACTGAATCGCAAAGGGTTAATGTAACATTTGACATTTGTTACATATTCCTATCCAAAGTTCCTCATATAGTTATTGGGACACCTTTAAAAAATTAACCCATGCACGGACTAAGATTTGTTAAGAGTAGCACACACATCACTGAGAAGAATTTTATCGCCGATAAAGGAGACGTTATTAACTAAGAGACTGAGGGCAGACAGCATTCTTTTCAAATTTTTGATAAATATAATTAACTGATTCATTATTGCATTTAATTCCGAGCATTATATTTGATAGTAAAATATGTTTGTACTCGCCATAACAGTAAATAAAATGATTAAAGTACGCTTCGAATTACTATATAAAAAACTACCAAGAAGAATGTTAGAAGTTGTGAGTAAAAGAAGAGGAGACCCTCATTATTGAAAAATAAAGAAAAATTAAGAAGAATGAATTTTCATTTTTTAAAATATCCTTTTTATAGGCTGTTTACATATGTAGCTTGATACGCCGGTTTTTGGCAAAAGTCGCCAGGATTTGAAAAGGATAGCAATGAGGGACGTTCTGATTGCTCAGGTATTATTCTTACGTTATTCTCGTGCAACCATAAAGTTTTAAGTCCCTTCGAGTACAAAAGTCGTTATTATAAAAGTATGGGGTGGTTATGTAGTTTGTCGCGGGGTGTATTTTAGACGCATTAGAAATGTAGTGCAGTAAACACAAATATGTATTAGAATTTTTGGCTTGAAGACTAATCAGCATATGCGTTGTTTCTTTAAGTTTTATTTTTTAATTCTGCTCCCATGCAATGCATATATATAGGTGTAAAACCAAAAGATAAAAGGTTAACCCTTTGCGCTCGAAGGTATTTTAATTTTGCGGTCATAGATATGCACCGCGTGCAAATAAAAATTACGAATAAGATTTTTATTAATAGCGTATATTTTGATTTTTTTGGGCGGGCCGAAAACTCAATAAAGATTAGCTAATTAAATGAAACATTTAACTGAATATTTGCAATATGTATCTCATTATTTTAATTTCTTAATATATCTGAAGCGCCTAAAAGTCAAAAGTAGAATGGCGACTTAGAGTCGCCCCTCGAGCACAAAGGATTAATTCAAAGGAAGCCGCTCTGGTACCATAGGAAATACCCAAAAGGTTTTGATGATCCGTCAGTCACTGGGTGCCAAAAACTACGATTTTCAGACGCTCGTACCATGAAAACGACTGCACCTAGGCGTGTAAAATTTAGAATACAGTATTGTATTGATAATCATAACATGAAGTTTTAAGAGGCAATGCATGCAGGGATTTGCTTTGTACAAGAATTATGCAGTTGTACAAGAATTATGAGTTACATATTTATTTAGTTCACGATCAGAAAGCTGTTCTGTTTTGAAAATCACTAAGTGCATAAGTTTTTTACTGTACTGCTTCGTAATTCTGAACTTTTTACTATCTACCGTGCACGCTTTGTGCTAAA
>MNCL01000440.1:0-22870 GCA_001932985.1 Proctacanthus coquilletti
CTATGGATGCCGATCGTTTCATTTAAAAAATTCTTTTATAAATATTGGTAATTCTTTATCATTAAAATTCTTTTATAAATATTGGTAAAACACGAATATTTCACGATATAGTTCAAGATATTATTTAAAATTTGTATCGTTTTACCCGTTTATGTTGAAAAGGCACCTTTGAAAATAAAATTACCTGTTCGATCAATATCAACACTCGCCACTCAATCAGTGGTGGACGGCAAAAGCACACCTTTTTTCCTTCAAAATTTTTGGGAATAACTACTAAGAAATCATATTTACAAAAATTTTCCTACATCAAATTATTTTAGTTTCCTTCAGTACTCTATATATTCTATATAATTCCATACAAGCCCTATATAGGCCTCATGTACTTTTGCAACAAGAAATGGACATCTATAGACGTCATTTATGCCAACATGGTAAAGCGACATTATCAATGAACGTAATGTGATTGATCAGAGTGTTCAGCAATTAAATCAATTGCTCCAATTACGAAGTGGATATGATTTTCCAAATCCCACATGCTGCAGGCCGCCAGCGTATTCACTAATGGATTAAATTGGATGGTGAAATTATATTACTTTTCAAACAATATTCTGCGATGGACGATTACATAAATGGCTGATAAAAAATAACTAACAAAAACATTCATTTTTATTTCTTATTTCCTGAACTTTTCTCTTATTTGCAGACAGTTTCATTTTATTTCAAAATTGTTTCATTCAATGTGGAAAATGGCTTTATTGAGTTCAAAAATCGTTTCATTCAATCTGAAATTGATTTCATTTAGTTCAAAAGTAGATCCGTTTAATTCGAGAATGGTTTCATTTTATCCAAAAATCTTTGTACTGTATGAAGTTCCTTCAATAAATAAAACTTAGAAATTATTTTTGAGATATTTATTAACACTTTTTAGAAGTAGCAAGGAATTTGATGATTTATTGGGACACTCAGCATAGCTGATGAAAAAATCGATGTCGCCAGTTTTTGCATTTTTAATTTAATTTTGTTACGAAGACGATAAATAGCGTAAACTCTTCGTTTTAAATTAGCCAAAAAATCTTCAATAGAGCACAGTTGCAGTGTGTTGGGAGGATTACATTTTTTAGGTAGACACAGGTGACTTTTGCAGTTCTCATGGCATGAATAGATGCATGGTGTGCCCTAGCAAAATCAGGCCAAAAAATGAATTTTCTTCTTTTATGTTTTTCTTTAATGAATTGTGCTACCTTTGCAAGATATCGATTTGCATACCGATCCACATTTATGCCTAAACCACTTTCAAAGAACACTTGTTCAGACAATGGCCTAAACAGAGCGAAAGTTTTTGCGGATATTTGGATTTTTCAGTAATTTTAACATTATCACTTATTTTAGAGGATGTAATGTGACTGTAATAATGTTTTGATTATCGTCTAGTGTAAAATATATTTCGTCTCCCATTGTACAAACCACCTCAGAAATTTTTTAACCAGATTACGCTATTGATATTTTTTACTTTACTCAATTTTTCGAGACCCCTTTGGTAGACTCAAATCCTTCAAAACTTTTTCATCGTGTTTTTGTCACAATTAAATTCTCTACTTAAGTGTCGGTATGATTTTGGAACCTTTTGCAACAAGAAAGTAACAGCTGGGATACTTTCTTTAATTTTTTCTTCATTAAATGATTAAACAAAGAACACATTTACGTCTACTTCCAACACTTACACCTTTTTCCATTTTTGAAAGAATGTTATAAATCATTTTACGTTCAAAACTTATGGTTTCAAAATGATGTTGCTTACGACATCGCAACTCACTTAGCAACATTATGCTATAAATACAAGACCGCTCGTAAGATCGGTTGAAACTCATGGAATGGTGCTCACAAAATTAAGAACAATTGGAAGTCCAAACTTAAAAAGTTAAAATATTGATTAGGTCAAGCTGTTTGTGTAGGCAATGTTACTAACAATGTTTATTAAATTTGTTCAATAATACCATTACCAATAGCGATGTTAAAAACAAAATACATCTCAATTTTGCTGAGTAAAATATGGCAAGTAAATACACAACGCATTGTAGTGGCAATTTTTGAAGTGATCACGTTGTGAAAATTGAAAGGAATAAAAGCTGCTGTGAGGAATTTAAAAAAAAATAATTTTTGAGTTTTGAAGGAAGCAGAAAATTATCGCAAAAAAAAAAAACGACGACTAGATTTGTTAATCGAAACATGCGATCGTTTAAACACGATCCATCACGTTCACTTGTTTATATCAGGCGGAAACTTCTCGAATCTAAAGGTAACGAAGGTATATCCCAACAGTACAAATCATAAGACGGTATTTAATTGAAACTGGAAAGGATTCCACGAACCAATCTCCGCCTTAGCGCCAAAAATCGTAAGGGGATAATTGAGTTAACCAGGAGTATCGAAGCTGAACGGTTGGACAATGGATTGTCTTCAGATGAAACCAAAATAAATAGAGTGGGATCCGATGGAAAAAAATTTGTACGGCGCCCGAAAAATGAATAATTTAATAAAAAAATACACAAAGGCTGTGGTCAAATATGGGGGTGGTTCGTTGTTGATTTGGGAATACTTTTCATGATTTGGGGTCAGGCCAATTTATAAAATAAATGGGATAATTCAAAAGAAAATGGTATCATTTGCTGACGGAAATCTTTCTGCGCTTTGGAAATTTAAACACAACAAACACACAAAGCACACGGCTAGATCAGCCAAAGGTTTTTTTTTAAAGGAAGAGCTAGTGAATATTTTGCCTTGGTCGTCGAACAGCCCTGATCTTAAACTGATTGCAAATTTGTGGGCGTACGTAAAAAATCAAGGTAGGTAAGAGAAATCACAAAAATATAAGCCTGGAAAATGACCCCGAATTTTCTAGTTACGAAGCTAGTGGAATCAATGCCAAAATCCGGAAGAATATGGCAATAAATTATTGAAAAAAAAACTTTAAATTTTACGTTAATTAAATGAAATTTATGAAGGATTTTTGTTAAGTAAAAATTTTTCTTTTAATTTTGAGTATCTTTATTTTATAGATGTTTCCAAAATTCAAATAAATTTTTTAAGCTACATTGTCCAGGTTAAATAAACCTGGAATTTTAAATTATTTGATCTCTAAAATACGTCTTTAATTACTGCTCCTAATTATATGAATGCCACCGTATAAATAGAATGGTTGAATAAAAAAAACGTCAGTACATCAATATAACACTTTTAAATAGCTATTTCCAATTCTCGAATTTCGCGCGATCTAAGCCGAGGGTCAAAACTTTTTGTTTTAATAACACACGCGAAATATGAAAGGATATATACGCGTATTGTTGTAAAAATCAGCGTTTACAAATCTAAAAATTCGAAAATTTATTTCTCATAAATGATATTTTGATTTTTATGATAATGATAAATTGCATTAAAAGGTGCAGTTTAAGTTACACATCTTGAAATTGTTCGACTGATTCTTTCTCAAACATAATTAAAGACCGAAACGTTTTAATGAAGTGGAGTTATTTTCAGAAAAATCAATAAGTAGGTTTGGATGAAACTTTTACTGAATGATCTTTTACGAGAGTAAAAGCGAGAGAGTGTAGCGAGATTTTGGCTACAACATTTCCAACGATCAAAGCTGTTGTATAATTATATATTTATTAAAAAAATATCAAATCGCTCAAATTATATTTGCTGGACAAGTGTAGATTTGTCCATTTTCCAACTGAAATCTTGAACATTTACGCCGGCACAATTCGTGAAAATGAAATAAGACGGTCGACGTGTTAGTCAAACAGAAATGGAATTCCAAAGTCATAGGTCCAGAACCTTGTGTGGGAATAGCACCTTTTTCCACTGCCAAAATTCTCGAAGAATGGGTAAAGATGAAATCCAACGCATTTCTCAGGCTCTTGTAGACTAAATCAAAGCCTGAATAGACTACAAAAGGTAAACACTGGACTGTGCTCAGTGAGTTGTATGTATGTAATTTCGTCGAAGTAGATGAACCAAATCAGAACACCAAAATTAATCACAATGTTAGGTCTTCCTTTTTAAAAGGTTGTTTTTTTTATATAATTAAATAAGTATTTTGATCAAATTTTGAACTGCAGCTTTTACAGTTTTTTTTTTTTTTCAAAGTGATTCGAGAGAATAAAGTTCCATGTTTTTAGAAGACGAAAACACCTCGAAGGCCTGATTGACTTTGTTGAGGTTGTGATTACGGAAGTGGTTGATTCCTAGGGATATCGTAAAACTGAAAAAAAGAAAATAATTAATGGGGGTGAACTCAGCAAAGTAAGACGAGGTATAGATGTGAGTCAGGATTTTATATCCTTCCTGTAAAAATTAGCAATCCTAAGTGCAGCAATAAGAAGCTATTGTAATGGTTTCGCCATCGTTAAGGAAGGATTACTGAATGGTTTGTTTTGCTGTTCAGAGGATGTGTTGAGGTTACAGAACAAGTCCACGCTTCTGTCCAACACCAAGCAATTACCTAGACCTCTTCCCATTTTTCTCAGAACATAATAATTTTGTTCAAAAACAGCTCATTTTTAATACGGAGATGGACCTTTTTCTACTCGGTTCATCCACGTGGCACTAATTTACCGGATTTCTAAACTTACCTTGGAAAGATCGGTATCTTTCTAACGGACATAGATGACATTTTCAATTCAAATCTTCAAATTATGTCAATTTTATAGAAAAAAAAAAAGAATTGTATTGTGCTTAGCAAACCAATCAAACTAGGAATTTAACTAAAAATCGCATTACATAGGTTTTACTGAGGCGCCAAAAAGTCATAAATCAAATGGTGTCTTTTGGAGTGCAAAGGGTTAGATAAAGTGCTAGAAGAAATTAATGGTATATCAAAACTTACCGAATTATGGCCTACAATTTAGGAAAAGCTCAAAAAATAATATGGAAAAAAAAATGCACTACCATAGCTCATTGACGATGTCTTGATGAATAACAATTTGGTAAACTCGTGATTCACGCGAGAGAGATCGTTAAATAAAAAAAATAAAATATTCCAAAAATATACCCTACGATTTTTATGTTGACGGATGAAATTGATTTAGCTATAGGCTCTTAAGCGTTTCATTATTAAAATCAAACTTTTCTTAAGCAATGTTGAACCAAATTCTTTCCAATTGTATATAGTCCTTTAAGATGTATTAATATTATCATTCGTTAGATTGTTTTATTTCTCTCATCATTATTTTATTAACGAGTCACAAGCGATATTTTTTAATGAAAATCAAAGTATTAACTTTAAAGGCCCAGCATTTTAAATCAAATAAATATTTTATAAAACCGAAAGATAAACGACAAGGGAATGTAATCGAAAGAAATTGTGATTTTTGTGATACCAATTTTTAAAAACACGCTGTGGAAGGACGCCTGTTACACCACAAGGTGAATGTGACTACAGCCATTCATGACGAAATAGAAAGAACGTCTTTCAAATATGTCCAGTAGGTTTTGCGAAGAAAAACAATAACGACGTACTTTTTCCACTTTAATGCTAAGGTGTTTTAGGTGCTAATGAGTGTTAGAACGACTTTCAACAACAACTTTCTTATCACCAAATTGTTTATCCTCTCGTTGCGCTCTTTGCACAGGAGTTTCATATTCTTCAATTCTTGGATGAGCTTATTAAAAACGAATCGCTAAAACGAATTATCTTGCCATAACACAGATCAAACTGGATGTAATTACAATACGTGTCCTAAGTAACTGAAAATATTGGATCACAAGTAAGTAAACTCTAATTTACATACTTGTGATCCAATATTTTCTAATAATTAGGACACGTATTGTGTTATCGCGATTTTATGTAATTTTGCAAACTTTTGTGAGAATTGTGTGTAATTGTTTTAGTGAAATTTTAATTAATAACAACCTTAAGACGCCTCTATTCACTTGCAGAGAAATTTTTCTTTACCAGATAATTATTCTTTTTGTATAAATGTTTGTAAAAATCTATGTAAATAAATTATGACTATCGTAAAAATTTTTAAAATATTGGACATAATTTTTTATTCAATCCAATTGTGTTTAAAAGCAAAATTATTAAGAAAATGACGTAACCAAATTTCACCATGACCATATAATTCAAGGTACGCTTGAAAGGCTCAATACAACTTTGAAGAGTTTTAAGAGATCAGTTACTTACATCATTTGGTACAATTTTTAATATAGCACATACGTAATTAAACAAAACTGATGCCATTTCAAATAGAAAAAAAGTAAACACATCCGCAAGCATGTAAATGAGATATGTAAATTTTGAATTCATACGACCGTAGAATGATTCATATTGTACTGAATATTTGGATTCCAACCGAAATCTCTGTTTGAAGATAAATAGAAATATATCATAAGATTCGAATACAAAAGGGATAAAACCAATTCGCCTTAAGAATCTCTAATAGAACATTAGGACATACTGCAAAGATTAATTTATCCGAGGTGTTATAGTCATGAGCATATACAAAACGTCCTGACGCTTAGCACGCTTCAGTCGTAAAGGTAGAGTTCATAGACTTTTGGCCTCTGCTGTTTATCTTTTGAACTTTAGAAAAAAAAATGTTTCAACAAAAATTACATAACTAGATGATATATCATGGGTGTCTATTTAACCTGGCAAACGACACCACGGTAAAATATAGAGTGCAATTTTAAAGCACCGATTTTCCTATGTGCTCTTTCACATGAGCGCACGTTTCTGCTTTCAGTAGCGCGTCAAAGGAACGTTCTTTTCATACGATTGCGTTTTTCACCACCGTAAGAAAGTTGTTTTAGTAGAGCGAAAAATTAAATTTGAATTAAGTGTGGGATAGTAAATTTTTATTCATTAGACAGAAAATTGCATTGGAATATTTTGTCGACCTTCTAATTCTTTAAAGATTTTAGTGTTCTTTCCACAAACGTTAATAGCGTTCCAAATGCATCGACGTTTGTTTCTAAATTTTGAAATTTTTGTGAATGTGGTAGAATTGTACATTTTATAAGCAATTTTAAATATTTCCTCCTGATTATGGGAGTTTTGGATTGCTATTACACAGGCTTGGATTGGATTGGCTGGAAGCTTACTAACCCACAACTTTCGGAGTAAGGGTTTACTCAATAGGCTGTTTCCACCAACTAAAGCTTCCATATGGTGAAAGAGCTCGGACGGTTTATGGGTTCCAATTTATATTTTATGTAATAAATTATCGAAACGATGCTCCTCTGGTGCCATGCTTGGAGTCAACAACATCTTCTTCATATTTTCATATTTATCGGTATCTGGTTAATTCCGTAGTTTCGGCGGGGATCGAACAAACGCGATAATCATATTTTGTGTTAGAATAAATTATGTGTGTTACTCGGAATTAGGACTCGACCAAAAGGAACCACAAGTAAAGGCTATTGTTCCAGAATGGAGGAATTTTTAGAATGACTATCGATTGGAGCGCATTCATCGAAAAGCTACTTTGATGTAAATTTCTTAAACCCAATGCATCACTTGTATTCGTCTCGTTCAGTTCTTAAGTTCTTAGTTTCTGGGAAAGAAGGATTTCTACTTTACTTACTGAGATACACTTTCTTTTGTAATACGATATAAATATGGTTTGGCTCAATTAAAGTGTTAGCATTTGTTTTGTAAATAATTCGAAAAAAAAACATATTTATTTGCTGTTAAGTGATTAGTCATTTATTTTGGACCTTGACAATTTGTTTGGATCACTTCTTGAAGATGATATCGCGTAATGAGCTTGTTTTTTAGCTTTTTCCATCACTTTGCGAAGTGTTGTGGGCTCTATAGCGGCTATTTCGCGTCGAATATTGGCCTTGAGTTCTTCCACAGTCCGTGGCTTGTTGACATAGACTTTAAACTTCAAAAAACCCCACAAGAAAAAGTTTTGTGTCGTCAAATCGGGTGATCTCGGTGGCCAGTTAAGATCAGGCGATGAACGGTACGCACGTTGCGTTTTCACAATTGAGAAGTTGTTTTGAATGTAAAGCTGCACAATAACAGCGCGTTTTTGTGGCGTGTACTGTTCCATTGTAAAAATTCGCAAAGATTGGCGCTTCGAACGCGGACTGTCGCAGGCCGATTTAACAACCGGTGTCAAAGTTATACGGTTGTCAGTTGCTAACACTTTAATTGGGCCACCCTATATATGTTATATGTTGAGGTCGAACTTAAGATGAACAAAGAGACATATCTGCTGTTATTATTGAACATCAACTGTAGGTTAATAATCCCGCAAAAAAAAAAATTCTTGAATTGCTGTTGAGGGGGAAATATCCTTGGTGGAGTTCAAAACGTTGCATACGGTGGCAAGTTCCAAGGTCTAGAATGCTGAAAAGGCGATGGATTGGTGAAAAGCCGGTCTACAAGGCAGCGGGAACGGTGATGACTTGCAACTCGATATAAATTACGCCCGACCAGGCAATGCCAAGTGATGACTTTTAGGGCTGTCGAGTAGTTGCGATAAATCGACCATGTGGTATAGCAAAATCCACAAGATTCTGCAGAATTTCGCGATAATCGTCTTAGCTGGAATGGTTCTTTTTGCCGCATTACTGCTGATGGGTCTATCTATAGTCATTGTTGTATTTGTTTTCTTTTTTGGGCTGGATTTCTGTTTCCAACTGTTTGGCTGGTGATATTTGCAGGTCCTTAAAAAGTTGCAGTTTTCGGAAAAAATTATGTACCGAAGCCCGCGATCGTTTTAATAACGGTAAAACGGCGAAAACTTTTGTCGGGCAGTATCGAGCTTGGCGTAGAATTGTAGCGTCCACTGTTGCAAGGAGACGTCGGTTGTGGTTTTACACATTATTGATTATTCAAATTTAAAGCGATTACATATTTATCCATTAATTGAACTTAAAGTGATTACAGTCGCTGATCGTACACTATAGATGGGACCAACGGAAGTGTGAATAATATGAAGCAGCGGCGCTTCAATGAAGAACACAAATTAATAAGGACGCAAATAGTTGAAAGCTCTATAGCCTTGTATTAGTATAATTTTCAAGCATTCCGAAGCTCTTGCTTCCATAAGGGATGCTGGTTCGAAAGGCAAAGAAATTTCTTAAATGTTCTTTTCTCATATTATAAATTTTATTTAAAAATTTCGAGGCGGAAAAAGCAGGATGATTAATTTGATTTTTATTATTATTATTATTATTATTATTATTAATAATAATCGTTTATATCATATTGTGTTCTCTACATCGGAATTGATTTCATACTATTTAAAGGCCAACTAATTGTTACTAGATAAAGAGTTATAAATTGAAAACCAAACAAAATGTATAAAACTTAATGTAAGATCTATCTGTTTGTTTGTTTTCTCATGTTGTTTTTAAGAAAGTAAGACTTTTAATTTCATTGTGATAAGTATTTATGTAATTCCAATTTATTCGGTATTCTCCTTACCTTGTTCGACTTACCCCACCAACGGAGCAAGTTGAACAGATTGAAAATTCGTCACTTAAAAGTCATTTTCTCCAAATGTAAATTGAAAATAGAAATTTTGTATAGAGACGTTTCTTCCAGGATAAATTTCTTGTGCACCAAATCCGATGTGTCGATTAGAAACTACGGCACTATAAGTGAAAACCGCTCAGAAAGTCCCGCCCTACACAGTTACACTGTTGGTCAACATACTTACATTACCAATGAATATGTTTGAATAATAAATACTCCACCAAACATTACAATCATGTAAGAAAATCGACCAGGTGGGTGTACCAAATTCCAAGTTTGGTTCTCATGTAAGGATTGAATTTCCTCTCCCATTGCCCTTTTCAATCGATCAGCTTTGCTGCTGGAAACTGCTTCCTCGTACGTCAAGGGGGGTCAAGGGAAACCGAAAAATACAAAATGACAGTTTGATCATTTTCATCAATCTCTTCTTTATCATTTGTGAGTTCCGGAGTTGTGTTTTCGAATGAAGGCTTCAAGACAGGTTCCGGATTCTCCGTGCCATCTTCATGATTTTCCTCTGCTTGCGATAAAGATGGTATTTCTTGACTTCGTCTTTCTGAGGAAACCACACACGGAAACCTTCCGTGTTCATATCACACCCGATGAAATATCCTTTCTGTGCTTTGACAACTAATTTCTGGCATTTCTCCTTGGAAATTTGTACGAAGACCGCTTCTTCAAAACTTCTGGGACCTTCCGGGACTGCTTTCTTTTTCAACCAAAGTTCGCTTGGTGTGGTGCCCTTTTACTGCTTTCGTCCGTCCAATTTAAAGAGAAAATGACGTAGTTTCTGTCCATAGTTGAATCGGAAGTCCACTGGCGTGAAACACAGTGCGCGTGAGTTCGACAATAATTCTGTTCTCGTGTTCAGTTCCTTTCTGTTCTGGTGCATAACTAAAGGTTTTCTGGTGGACGATTCCATGGCATTAAGTCTGCTAATTGATTTCCTGATTAACAAACTCCAAATCATTGTGAAATCGCAAAAGTTTGATCCTTTTTCAACGTGTTTGTCAGTCTTTTTGCCGTAGTCATCCAGGCAAACCCAAGTTTCCGACTTCCGTTTGATAAAAGTTTCTGATTAATAAAATAAGGCATTTCCCAATGGCTATAATCGTCCTTAAGAAGCAGAAAATAACGCGCTTTTCCGAGGAATTTTTTTTTGCATGGATTCTTGAGGATTTTGCAGATTTGGTCATTGGGCTCGTGAGCCATCCCTTAATCGCACCTGGAGAAAAAAAAATTATAAGTCAAATTCGGCACATACAGAACAGTTTGCAGGTGTTTCGGAATCCAAGATTTTCCATTGAAAGCAAGAATGTTGATTTCTCTTATTTCAGTAGCTGGAATAAGTTTTCCATCACAGATGCACACGATCTTTTTCTCTTCAAAACCCCGAAAATTTCTGAACCACGGGCGCCGATTCGACATGTGATCGATCGCCCCTGAGTCCAGGTGCCAAACAGTTCTAGAAACTCCGATTTGCCGGGCAATGGAAAGGGCTTCCTCGATGAAAACTTCAGACCGCAGGTCACTACACGGCTTATGACAATAGTGACAGGCACTTGGAAGACGAAGCTTATTTCCGGACGCTCTGTGTACTGTGAGTGCTACATTGACGGGATTTGGTTCCTGGTTGGTCCTTTCTGATTTCTGCGTAGATTCCCATCCACTGATTAAATATTTATAGGACGCGAGCAGCCTTAAAACCATTTTGGTGATGATCATGTGTTTTGGACAAGCCAGGGTGCTGTCGATCACTTTCCAGGAGTAACTAAGTTACCTTCACTTGACTTTCTACGAGGTCCAGTTTTCAGAACCTTTCAATTTCGAGATTCGGATAACTTCAGGCTCCATCGTAAAATTGAAAATTTTTTTTCTTTAGGCGAAAAATTTTATCGTGACGCGAGCCTTTTTTGAATTTATATTTTTATTTTACTAGACTGGGTTTCAAAAATTTGTATTATTTAACACCTCCAAATAAGAATGTGAGATCCTACGCGGGAAATCTTTTACTGTTTATCAATTACTTGCGATTTCACCTCATAAAAATTCATAGACATATAAAAAAGCCTTCTTTACAAGATCCATTCTTTTACTTATCTAAAATTAACGTTTCACTTAAAAAAAAAAAAAAAATTTAAAAAATTTTTATTGAAAAAAAAAACTGGTAGGGTCTTTTGAACCCCCGATGACCGCATCGGGTTAAACATACTAGGTCTATAATCTATAAATAAACTAAAGGCCGTATAAATGATAACAGGGCGCAGATGGATAATTAAAAGGCGGATTTATTTATGTAAAAGAAATGTACATGTAACTTTACAATGACTCTACTTTTTAGTAAACGAACTTGTAACTTTTATGCAGTAAGAACACTGAGGGAATTAGTGCCAACATGGCCCATACAAATCAGAACAGGGAGGGAAATTCTAAGACACATTTTCATTTTCATCCAATAAATACAGACTAAACCATAAATGCAAAATATCTCAATAACTTGAATGACATCGATAAGATACCCGATGTGGTCAAAAGTTTACGCGAGTTCTTAGGACAATCGGAATAGTTCGGCTTCTGAAAAAAAATGTCGAACAAATCTTAAAAGTATATGACAAGGAATATCTCAGTATTATGGGATTCTTAGCGTAGTAAGAAATAAAATAACTGGGCGCGCGGATGCGGCATTGGAGTTATACAACACTCTCCTAAATTGAGAGGAAATTTCGAGGCGCTTAGCACTGCACTACGCGACAAAAAGAGGTTCAAGCATACTCTAGTATGAAATGACGACACTAGTTCAGAGGAACACCTCTGTACTTAAATTCTGCGAGCAAATCATTTATCATTTATTTTACAAAAATTTTCCTCAATGTATACAAACAAAGAATCGATTAATGTTATGACCCAAGCATACCGAGACCAGGTTTTAAACACTTTCATAAGAGGTTTTAAGGGAGATCTGACCTGAGCGCGAAGGAACCGACAGACTTGCCTGAGGCACTTCATTTGTGCCCAAAACTTCAAAATGTTCAATATATGCGATATAATCAGCCCAAATACGAAGCCCAAAGTTCAGTTCACCACCTCCTCTTCTACTATGGAAAATAGTGACCCAACCGTAACATCCTTTCAATAATTCCTAGATACAAAAATTTTATCCTGAGTTACTTCATAACCCTCAGGCGCCTCGTAGTTTTCCTGTATCACTCCAGTTTGTGCAGCCATACTTCCATATGACCAACAACCCGGAAGAATAGAAACCCTTTACCTAAACTTGAGTCCATGGACGTTGATCGTTATATTCACTCACGTCAAATAAATTATCAAAACACACCGAATGTAAAAGGAGAAATCGGAACTTCTAATTCTGAACCAGTTTATTCAAGGCCCTACGTGCCTAAGGATGAAATTGGGAAACAAATAAAACAACTTCCCAAAGATGAAGCCATCAGACCCTCCAAATCTCCTTATAACTCTCCGGTATGGATTGTGCCTAAAAAGGAGGACGTTTCTAAGGAAAGAAAAATATAAAATGGTCATAGATTATCAGAAATTAAATTCAATTATTATCTCAGACAAGTATCCGATCTCCGAAATAAGTGGTATCTTAGTCAATCTAGGGAAAAACACATTTTTTAATATTATAGATCTATAAAGCGGATCGCCTTTGCCTCCCACATGGTTTGAAGGATACTTCTTCTATTTTGCAATATACGCTCGATCACATCCTTTGAGATCATATTGGATGTTACGTGTATATCGATGACATAATACTTGATAAGAGCGAAAATGGGCATTTCAAGAATTTAGAATTGGTCTTTAAAACCATCAAGGATGCCAAATTGAAAGTCCATCCGGGGCATTTTATTTAAAACTCTGTTTTTCAAATCCATGTATACTATTTCTTTGTCTGTAATTGAGAAATCGACTCGAAATTTGGCACATTCGTAGATATAGTACTTAAAATGTCACGTAAGATTTTCTTGATAATGAGTTTCGTTTATAAAATACAGTACTAATGATAATAATATAAATTTTTGAAGAAAAGCATTAGAAAAAATTAAAATATTTTTTTAAAAAAAATGGCTACGTCCTGCTATAGATAATGTCATATAATTTATGAATTCATTTTGTCTCATGCCGACCAGTTCGGCGGAATCATGCACACCGTTTGGCTGCTCACACTTTTCTTACATTCAACGCGAAGCTACGTACCTTTCTCAAATATGGATGCGTACTAATGAAGATTTTTAATTTCATTTACTTAACATGGAATTAAAATATTCTAAATCGTAGTAACAATTTTCTCATAATTATTTGCTGCATGAACTATTCTACCTGTTTGAACACCTTTAATTTGACATTACGAAATTTTGCTAGCCCGCTTTATCCACAAGGTCTTTGAAAGATCTTCCATTTGTCTTTCAAGTCTTCTTCACGGATCCAAAACCACCGAGTTTTCTGTTTGAACGGTTATACTTAAATAGAAAGCATTTCCACGGATTTGTTTCGCGTCAATTCTTTCCTTTTCTCTCACGTTATAAACTTTAGATCAATCATCGATTGTAGTTATGATAAGACTCGTTCTAGATTTTACTTAAATGATTTTAATCGAATCCATTCGGATCAGGGGATGACCTTTTAATGTTTTTTTTTTCTTTTTTTTAATATGCACAATAAACGCAATAGGGTTTTTGAATCATAAATTTTAAGGTATGTGTTTGAAAAAGTAATTTAAAACTTACGTTTGCAAACCTTTCGATGGGTTAAAGGTTTTGTAGGATCACGATAATAACCCTCTTTACAATAATGACAATGTCGGCCTGTAGTTGCATGACGACAATTTAAGCACACTCCACCTGAAACTCGTCCAGATAATTTAAATAGCTCCATGTTGAAACGACATTGACGAGCGTGTCCATTGCAATTACAAGCTGAAAAAAGATATGTCAACGTTAAAATTAGAAATTATTTAAGGTCTATTTGTTAAAGTAAAAATAGGTATATTGCTAAAAGGAGTGAATTCAAACATCTTAGCAATTACAATTCGCTTTATCATACCTTTGGGTATTTTAAATTATTTTTATTTTTACATCGAAAAGACACTAGTACTAGTACTAAAATGCTTACAGGTATAAATATGGTATAAATATAAGGTTTTAATTATGTGAATATGATACTCGTACACCATTAACCATCCACACTGGATGACTTATAATAAAACTTCAAGAAATCTTATATATTTTTTTAAAAGTTATTATTTATTTTATAAAAACAATTCAATCAAAATTTAAACTTATAATAAGAATTTACTAATTAAAACTAGTTAAAAACGAATTCATTATTCAAAAACAAAATAAAGGATACGGCTGTACTCAACCATCTTGCATAACGCATGAACGCGTAATATGAAATTATGGGTACAAAATCAGGGCCTAAAATAAATTTGCTTTTACGGCAGAGTGGAAATCAATTCTCCTTTTAATATCTAAAATTAGTTATCAATTATTCAACAATTTATTATGACTATGTAATTCGATCGAAATTAAATACACGTTGTTAGGCTAGCAAAAAAATAATATACAAGGTAATTTTAATAGTCATCTATTGAGTTGTCTATAAAAGTTAAAACAGAAATACAAAGTGGTTATAATAATAAAATAAATAAATTAAACTTTTAAATACCAAAGATACATCCATGACTGAAAAAACCAAGTGTTTAACCTTAAACCTCGTATAAAATACCATTGTTATCGAAGTTTTCAAAAAAAAACTCAAGAAAATCGACATTATCTTTTATTTGTACCAAAATTAACATAAATATGAACGATCGAAGGAAATTAAAGAACCACGTCGAGATATTAATGAAATAAGCCTAAGTATGTTTAAATTCCACAAAAATAATTGATCAATTTATTTAGGCGCTAGAATTTTGAATCGAAAGAATTTTTAATCACACGTATCGTTAGCGTTTCCTAATTTTATCGAAAATTTAAAGAAATTGTTGAAAAAATTTTTGAGATTATTTTTACTTTGTGTCGAAATTACTAAGGTTACAAACAAATCAAAAATTGCTACGGGATATTCATGAAATAATCCAAGATACCAAATTTCGCTAAAATATTATTATTGCTATTACTGCTAATGATAGGCAGATAAAATACTTAAATTTCTCTGATTGCCGCTAGAGAAATGTGGAGGAATGAGGTATGATATTAGAGTAGTAGTCGGTTAAGAAAATACTAATAATGGGTAAAAATGAAAAAAAATATTGTTGAAAGGGTTTTTGAAAAAAAACAATGCTCTATACAGTTTTCCTAGATGGTTAAAAAAGTTGATCTTTCTTGGAAAACCGAGTTATGTGTTGTACAAGAAAACAAGAGATATTTTGAAAACAACCTTAAATACTAAATTTCGTCAAAAACAATATTTTCGCTTCGAAGATAGAGTCTTCGACAGATCCCAGAAAATCATACTTCTAGCCTTCTTATCTTATGAAAATAAAAATAATATTAAAATTTATTTATTATAGAACATTTAAAAAAAATATTGATAGTGACCATCTCTGTGTTCAGCGATAGCGATTGCATAGTTTTTATAAAGAAATAATAACACACCGATTTACTCAAAAAATTTTTGCCAGAAAATAATTTTTTATTTAAAATCACCCTAATCCGGTTTTCTTCATTCTGTGGACAACGAAATACATAAGAAAACTAATCTAATTTATGGTAAGATTTCTTCTTCTGAGGTCATACAAAAGATCTTAGATTCATCAGGTTATTTGCTTTTATTATTAAGAAAAATTGCCATGAGAGGGGATCTCATCTAAAATAACACGTCACTCAATAAGCCTCCAGTCTGACCGATACAACACTGTTGACAGACCCATATGATTTCTGTAGAGTAGCATCCTTCAAACGATACGCGTCAAAATTTCACGACATTCTGATAATCAGTTTACAGGTTACAGTGGTTTTAGTGACCCCAGTTTTGTAATTTTCAAAACAATGGATAAAAAAGAATTTCGTGTGTTGGTTAAATATTGTTTTTTGATGGGGAAAAATACTGTTGAAGCCAAACAGTGGATTGATAAGCGTCATGGAGACTGCAGCAGGGAAATCAACTATTATTGACTGGTATGCTGAATTTAAACGCGATCGTACAAACACCGATGATGCTGATCGCTCTACTCGCCCAAAATCGGCAGTTGTTCCGGAAAACATAAAAGAAGTCCACGAAATAGTTTTTAAAGACCGTAAAGTGGAATTGCGTGAGGTAGTTGACACCTTAAAGATATCAGAAGGTAGTGTGTTTACTGTTTTACACGCAAATTTGAGCATGCGTAAGTTGCTTTCGAAGTGGGTGCCGCGTTTGCTCACACCGGACCAAAAACAACAACGCGTCGACGATAAAAAGGATTTCTTGCGTCGGTATGTGACAATGGATGCAACATGGACCCACTACTGCACACCTGAATCAAAAAGATCGTCAGTTGAATGAACAGCAGAAGGTGAAAGTCGTCCAAAGCGACCAGAAACTCAAAAGTCAGCTGGCAAGGTTATGGCATCCGTATTTTAGGACGCGCATGGTATTTTGTTCATCGACTATCTTGAGACAGATAAGACTATCAATAGCGAATATTACATGGCATTATTGAATCGATTGAGTGTAGACATCAAGAAAAAACGGCCTCACAGACCGGAGACTTATTGAGTGACGTGTTATCTTTAATGGTTTATGTTGTTAAAGAATTTATTGTTGTTGTATGTAGCGAGAAAGAAACCTGAATTATATCATAAGAATAGTGAAAGTAGTGTTTGTTAGATTTCCCTAACCTCAAATGTTAATGTAAGTTATAAGTGGCCGTCAGTTTTTCTATGTGTTTTAAATACTGTAGGTCTAGTTTAGCCCTGTCTAATAATACATCACATGTATATATTTAATTTAAAATAAAATTTTGAAAACTTTTTCAAAATTTTGAACAGCCACCATTTTGAAATCAATAAGCCGATTTAAGCCATTTAAGAACTTAAGCGAGATCTAGACCCAAAATACATGCATGCCAAATTGCAATATGTTCCGAAATATGGCCTTCAGTTTGTCTAGAAATTTCGTTATATTCCATATACGCAATTATATATATATACATATATATAGTATAGTATATGTATATATATATAGATAAACTTTTGAAAGGATGGTATTTTTGAGATCTACAGACCATATTCGGATAATAGGTAGATTTTTCTGTAGAGATTTACCAATAAATGAAGTTATAGCAATATTTGGGAAGACAAATGCTCTCACTGAAATCCATTCTCATGGAACATATGCCACGAGCGTTAAAGAAGAACCATATTATGGGATTACCACACGCTTATTATTCCTTTCTTCAAGAAATGACTAAAACAAAAACATCTATTTAAAAAATTAGGGAGAGCAGAGCAGCAATTCAGCTCATATTTAACAGTCATATAAGAGAGAAATTTTTAAATGGAGACAGTGGACGAATACGTAAATATGCATCCTCCAAAGAAACGAAATTATCTTTCTAATTATCTTCCAGAACAAAATAAATTACAATCAAAAAATTTCATCAATCTTCGCATAACAATTTCAAATGTCAATTTGTAATTTTTGACATTTGGAATTTGCCTACTTAAAGCTGTTCCAAATTTAGAGAGCTGCTACTTTAGTCTAATTCAGTAGCGAAAAAATCATAAAACACGGTTCAGTTTGCTTCAGAGTAGCTTAGAGCAGGTCACAGTTGTGGTAAAACACATTTTCCTGCTCTTTACTACTATATCTCAACCTAGAGCACTCATTAAATACACCTATAGCGTAAAATAGGGGAAATGTATGTGGGATGCCAATTCTGAAGATTACAGGAGACGAAATAAGCTCGAATTAGCTTCTTCATTGAAATCCGTTTTAATTCCTTAATCTTGAATTTTGCATTAGTACAAAATTACATCATCAGGGAATCACAAAATCACGTTTGAACGTTGCAGATATCTTTGAGTTTGTTTCACAGAATCACTTGTGGTACTTAAAATGTGATTGCTACGTACGCTTAACAAATAAGCAATCATTCCGGAGTTAATCAAATCTGTCTAGGAAAAGCGTGATGGTTACAACTTTACTAAAAAGGAACGCAGCTACAATTCAGCGGGGGTAACGGATAGAAAGAAGCGTCTGTCATCACACTTTAAAGGTATTAGGGGTACCCATAAGTGATCAATCATTTGGAAAGAATTTTTTCGCCTTTAGTTCCGTACCGATCGTTGAAGCAGCCTGTATTCTAAATATTCTAAAAAGTATACATTTTTTTTACTATCCTCTAATAAAATGGCGGTGTTCGTACCTTCTGAGGATCATATTCATCATTGCATACCTTTTCATTTTCATGCGGGATTTAATGCAACGGTAACAACAAAGAAAATTTGCGATATTTATAGAGATGTATTGAAGATCGACAAGTGTCAACGTTGGTTCAGGAGGTTTACTCTTGGTGATTATGACCTATCTGACAGGCCTCAAATTGGGCGACCAGTTGAATTTGATAATGATACCTTAAAAACTCTAGTGGAATCTGATCCGAGATGGTGATTATGACCTCTCTGACAGGCCTTGAATTGGACGACCAGTTGAATTTGATAATAACACCTTAAAAACTCTAGTGGAATCTGATCCGAGATTAAGTATACAAGAATTGTCAAGAAGCCTTGGGTCCACATGGACAACTATACAAAGGCACCTACAAAGGGATTGAAAATTTGTAGAAAAAACGGCAAACTGTCCTTGATAATGATGGAAATTATATAATAGATTAAGAAATAAAAACTTAATTTTACTAGAAAATTTATTTTAGTTTTCAAAATAATTGATTACTTATAGGTACACAAAATATAAAAACTGAAAAAGAATGTGAAGCACGTAGCGCGTAGTAGAAGCTCAAGCTATAGTTGTAGTAAGTAGGAAAGTTCAGCTATTACTACAGCGATAGCTTATATACATGACGTTTTGTAAAATCTCTTTATAAGTTTTTGTAGTACTACTACAAGTACCACCTGCTACAGCTACACATGCATTTTTATTTATTGAATTTTATTTTTTAGTTAAAAAGCTTAAATTTTTCAATTTAAACCTCGTCAAAGCAGAAACACAACCACTGATCGACTTCTTATATAATAAATTCAAATTGAAACTGATATAATGATAAAACAAGAGCAACGACAAGATCTAGAATAACGATTGACGCAATATTTTGTAAATATTTATGTGAACCTTTATATCCTATTTTAGTTATCATAAACCTATCATTTCATTTGTAGATTTTAGTGAAGACATGGATACAAGTGAATAAATATTTGTTTTCAACTAATAAATTCATATAGTTCAATTATTCGTTTACCCTACAAATTTCCATTCCTCTAATTTCGAAGTTTCACTACTAACGCGCGTGGCGACAACGCATACACTTTTTTTTATTTTTTTTAAAGATTAGACGATTTTATAGATCTTTATAGTTATTAAATTGTAATTTATTTTGGATTGATTAATTTTTTACATTTTATATGCTATTTGGTAATACATAAGTTTGTTAGACTTTCTGATGTGATATGGTTATATTAAGATTGAGTTTTGCATACGTTAATCGCTGCTATTATACATGAAAGAATTAAATAAAGTTAGAATAAGAATCAGCCTTTCTTTGTATTCATCCAAAAGGGTATAAAATGATACGTGCAGCAGGTGCAAACTACAAGCAAAAATCAAAGACGATACCGTCGATTGCTGGATAAGCCAAACACAGCAAGACGATTACAAAAGAATATTTGAAAGCGGTTAGGATGTTTTCTTCTAATCCGGGACTCTTTTTGTCAAGATCGACTGCAAGAAAGGGGATTGAACATATCCATCGAGAGTATTTGATTGCGTCTGCGAGCCCAACCCTTAATTTTGGAGTGTGATACGAAAACCCCTTTTGACAGTAACGCAAATTGAAAATTGTTTAGCCTGGATGCAAGATAATATCTATCGTAATCGGACAATGTTTTTTTCAGGATCGAAACATCCTTATGAGCTCGAAATTCTTTTAAACGTCCCTAGTCGACTGGGGGCAACTGACTTGTTTGCCGAACCGTTAAACACCCTGTAAAAAGTTATCTTTTGGTATGGTTTATAAGACGAGGTTTTTGAAGTTTGGATATATTCACGAGCAATATGGATGCAAAAAAAATGATAAAAATTTATGAAAAAGTAGTGTTATCGTCTATTGCTAAGACAATGTTTAGAGGGGTAAGTGAACATTGGGTTTTTGAAGAAGACAAGACCTTAACGAACGTGGTATTAACGTTTTAATTTGGTCGTCTCAATTTCCAGATGACATTCCCTTTGAAAATATATGGGCATATTTGAAGACGAAATTACGGAGAAAATGAATATATACCATTAAGCAGTTATCTCGACAAGATAGAGCCAAAGGAATATTATGGTGTACGATTCGTCCAAAGTATGCTCCAAAGATTTCAAGCAATTATTGATAATCATGGTGATTGGATGCCGTATTACCCATGTTAGCTTCTATAAAAAATATTTATACATGCATGTTTCGGTTTTTCTGGTAAAAAGTTATGCCGGTTACACTTATCCTAGACAGACTAGGAATATTTATAATATATAAAAAAGTCTGTGGACATTAAACAGACATTAAAGTGTAATTTTACAAGAGCAGGAATTCTAAGAAGTTCCGTATTACTGAATGTAATAACTTCAACGTTGGTGTGCCAGAATTCTTAGACCTTGAAAAAGTACACCTCTAATTGTGGATTGTTTAAAAGTTTTTGATTTTGTGGCGCTGCTGCAACTACCTTCAATCATTTTTTATGGTAAGTAAAAATGCTCTAATTATCAATGTAATATAACAACATAAATCACCGAAACTTTTAATGTTTTAATTGCCGCATAGCAGTTCGTTCCTTCTAAAATAATGAAAAATTATAGATTTCTTTTAAGGAAATTCTTATAAATATCCCTTATTTAAATCTTAACCCTTTGCGCTTAGAATTATTTCAATTTTGCGTCCATGAATATGCACTGCATGCAAATAAAACATGAAAAAAATTCGAACTAATGAAAACAAAAATTTGAACTAATGAAATTTGAACTTTGTTTTAATATGTTATAGTGCTCAAGCGCCTAAAAGGCATAAATTTAACATATTATATATTTAACACCTTTTAAATTAGAGGTATATTTAATTCCTAAATACCAACTTTCTGTCATGGTAACAGGTTTTTTATTAATAAATATTTTTGCTTGAGTGTCAATAGAGAAGTTATACTTCGTGACACTTAGAAAAAAAAATATATGTGTTTTAAATAATAGTTAAAAATTATTTTGACCATTTATCTCACATGTTGAGAAATTTTGCTTTTAAATTTGGGGAATAAGAATAAATTAATTCTCGATTAAAAATTATCTCGGTTGGTAAATTCGGTTCTAAACACCAAGACTTCTCTTGACCTGACAAAAAGGTGCTAAAAATTTATTATTTCAATTTAAATTAAATAAAGAAATATTGGACTTTGAGCTTTCAACTGTACTGAGAAATAAATAATATTTTATCACTTTATCGATCGGGAGCTTTCGATTTAAACAATGACCGGGGGCATTTTATTAAAATGAAAAACATTGCAAGTTTCAAATTTTTGTGTATTTTGAAATAATTCCAATATTATCATAAAACAAAAATTTAAGATCATATCAAAAAGATTTTGATTATAATTTCTACATTGTTTATATAACATTATTAAAATTAGATATTACTGAACTACTGGCATTCCACATTTTCTAATACAATTACTTGGTGTTATTTTTATGATATCACGTTTCCTTAGATAGTCTAGAATAGTCTAGAACACTCGTTTATGAACACACAGTTTACTTGTGTGTATCCATATCTTTGCAGGATTTACCAAAAAAAAACCATGATAATTCAAATTCAACACAAACCCCAAAAGCAGAGGAGATTTTTTTCGTTTTTCGAAACATGGGATAATAAGGAAGGTATTGACCTGCATGTTCAGCACTTTTTAGATACACGTTATATTCTATAACTGACTGTGATTGCCATTAGAACCCAATCAACCAAACCATTAGGGTTGTCCAGTTTTTTTTTGCATTGTAAATTGAAGAGATCATATGAATGTCTCTCTTTTTAACCTTTATCTAAATTTGTAGCAAAATCTGTTCCTTACGCTTATATTATGATTCATAAATGTAAAGCTCTGCTGTTTTCAATAGTTTTGGTAGCCCACGATTCGATTTAATAGTACCGCAAAAATACAGTTCTTTGGCTATACATCTAAA
>MNCL01000441.1:0-23155 GCA_001932985.1 Proctacanthus coquilletti
CACATTACCTACACGGTTGACGGGCGGCCATTGGGAAGTTTTGGAGGAAACAACTGGCGGGCTCTCTATCGCTGGATGGACGACGAGTAAACAAGACGTGGGGACGAAGCCCTTTTCCGCTACCCATCACCGTTCATTTTTGTGGCCCAAAAGTATATTTTGGATTTATTGCTAAATAAGTTTTCACTAAGTGATTAAATTAAACCCTGAATTATATAAACCCGGCTTTTGGCCTTTTCCACATTCATGTTCGTCTTTAATGTATGCGCGAATTCCTGCCAGAATAGATTTATTCACTTGTTCAGAAGCGTTAGCTTGAGGGGAATGAAGTCGAACCGTTGAAGCTTGAGATTCCATTTCGCTAATCTACCGCTCAGATCTTTCTGCGACATAAGCCATTTTAGACTTACACATTTGGTAATAATTTTAAAAGGCATTAGCTCGATATAAGGACGAAATTTTTGGTCACTTATGATTGCAGCCGAACACTCCAATTCGGTGACCGAATAGTTTCGCTGAGCTGAATTTAATTTTTGAGATACGTAAGCAATTGGCCGCATTTCGTCGCATTGGACAATGAACTGTTTGGAGAAATCGGGGGAACCAAAAACGGGGGCGGAGGTCAAGTGCCGCCTAAGTTCGCCGAACGCGGCTTGGGCTTCTTCAGTCCACGTGAACTTACTGGATTTCATCAGCGTGCGGGTAATGGGACCAGAAAGATTTGCAAAATTTGGAATAAATCTCCGATTCCATCCTGCCATAACCATGAACCGACGTACTTGACGTACGGTTTTAGGAGCAGGAAAATCAACGATAGCGGCGATCTTTTCGGGGACCATACGCATACCGTTTTTGCCAATAATGAAGTCAAGATATCTCGTCTCCTTTAAGCAAAACTTGCTCTTTTCCACGTTAATGGCGAGTCAAAGTCCTTGTATAGAGCCAATAGATCGTCAAGGTACACCAATCATGAAGCCATAGGGGTAGCCGGTAGCCCGTACATGGTTTGTGGAGCGTTGCACAGCCCGAATGAGTGTAGTGGTAGAGGAGATGACCAGACACTTTAAAGGCTGTCTTCTCCCTGGAGTTTTTTTCTAGAGGAATCTGTCAAAAGGCATATTTCAAGACCAGACTGGTAATGTATTTGGCCGGCGGAAGGCGACTTAGAATTCCGTCAATCTGCGGCAACGGATAACCATCCTTTTTAGTTACCGCATTAACTTTCCGAGTGTCAAATCACAGTCAGACCTTGCATGGCTTCCGTACTAGAACAACCGGAGAACTCCAGGGAGGGATCTCCGCTATCACCCCAAGCGAGAACATTCGGTTCAGCTTGGTATCCATCAATTTCTGTACCGCCGGAGAAACTGGATTAAATCGCTGTTTAAGTGGTGCAGCCTCACCAACATCTATCGTATGTTCAAATAAGTGGGTTTTTTTCTAAGCCCAAGTTTACCTAAGATGGAAATAGTGGTTTGGTCTGTTATAAACGTTTCTGAAGACGTGGAGGTAATGTGAGCTTAGCAGGGTAGAAATCGGAATGTCTAACGAAGAGACTGGACCGAGAATGTCCGGAGCCAACTCGGAAATTCTCCAAAAGTCCATACCTAAGTATAATTCCTGGGTAAGACTAGGTACGATGTATAGCCGTAAAGTTTTAGTCTCGCCACAAAAGACAACCTCCAAGTCAGCGTGCCCGTGCACCTCCGGTCTAGCTCCGCTGGCCACCTCAATCGCTGAGCGATACTTGACCCACTTCAGGCCTGCTTCTTGCAACAGCTCTTCTACCCCTTTTCCCAAAATACTAATGTTAGCGCCACTATCTAGCAGGGCTATGATGTCTCGGCCTAGAATATTTACTGTGCATAAGATCTTATGTCTTAGACGCCAGGTAGAACATCTGGGTTTAAAAGCTTTATCAATTTTTAGTCAGTTTTCACCCTTACCCTCCGGGTAGGTTACTGAGGAAGCAAAAATTCTATTGGCGGGCCGCCAAATATTTCATAAGCTTAGTTAGTTATTAGATGGTATGGCTTAATTGGGAAAGCCTCTGGAGAAATAGTGTCCGCCGGTTCAAAAGGGGTCACGTTTGGGTTGGTGGAATCCCTGTTGTCGGCGGAATCTGTCAGGTCTGAGAAATACTTGTCGGTGTCCCTTTTACGTCCGGAAGCGGGAGGGAAAGGCTGCTCCCGCTACAGGTGCTGTGACTAGCGTGCGTTGAGGTCGAGTGCGGATGTTGTTGCTCTCGACCCGGCTCTGGTTTTTTGTACACCACTCAGGACAGCGGAGCTTTACCACCCCCCTTCGAACTCGGCCGTAGCGAAAAAATCCTTGCGGTTCTCTCGGATAATCTTGGTAATAGTGTTCGAGCTCGTCGCAGTTCCAGCATCTTACTGTGGACGATTGATATTTTGTTGATAAATCTACGGGCTCAGAAAAAACTTCGGGGGCACCATCTCTTAAGTCTATATCGTCAAAACTGGACAGGAAGGTCGTCAGTCGTCACGCAAGCTGCCTTGACGCTTTCCCAAGATGGTCGAGGATTACTCATGAGGTACGACTAATATCAATCCGCGACAGTATTGTTGAAGAGTATATGCATGCAGCTCAGGAAGTGATCGTAATCGTTGCAATGCGCTGTGTGTCAGGGATTCGACACGGAAAAAAAATTCATCCTAATTCAGTTTATTATTGTTCCCACTGTATTTAATTTTCCAATGTCGGATGGTGCTATACATCCTGCGTCGTCCTTGTGAGCCATCACCCGCATTGTTTCGGGTCGGAACAAACTCGTAATGTCGGGTAGATACCCGTATCTCCTATGCCTCTCGGACAGCTTTAGGAATTTCGTTCCTGACGAAATAGGGAGCAACGGGCCCTGAATCGCTACTAAATCTGACTTTGGCTCCCCCCATGGCCTCTTCCTCGTCGAGTGTGACGTGAACGGGAGCGCGTCCGCATCCAATTTGGTGCATCAGGTTATTGTTTCCGTCAGCGTCTGTTTTCGCACCCTCTTCACGACTGGTCGCGGTGTTTCGTCGACACGCGCAGTAGTAGTAAGACTTATAACCAAGATACATATTTCGGTGTCGCACCGCGATTCTCTGAGTCCATTATTTATAAAAATTGACGTGTCCGATGACCGCAAGAAAATTAAAGTAAATTATTAGTATAAGTATATTAATATAAAGTATTAAATTATTAGCAAAATACGCATCTTTACGTTACTGTTGTAGGAAAATCACAATTATTAAATTTTTCTCCACTTGGAAACTTGATATTTTATAGCAGAAAGTCTCAAAAAAAAAAAATCGTGTGCTCACAATTTCGTAACATATACATGTATAGTATATAAATTCGTTATATATATTATTATACTGCTAGTAATGAGCTATAATTTATAAAAAAATTAATATTGTGGTTTACTTAGGTTTATTAACGAAAAATGATAAGACGAAATCTAAAGATGCGACTTCAGTGAACAATGTTTTCCTGTTGATGAAATACGTTATGAATTAAATTAAGTCGATTGATCTCACTAGAAAACTTGGAGTTGCAACAACATTGAAAAACTGTATATCACTATACCAAAATTAGAGCTAAATGCTGCTTAACGCTGGTTGGTCCCTTACAGATCCTTTCAAACCTGCGAAAATGTTTTTCAAGTTTTGCATTCCCCTTAATATGGATTATTGTTTGCTGAAAATTACAAGAAAATTATTGTAAATGCTAAACTTGAACTTATACTAATTCGAAGTAGAACAGATGATGAGGCTGTTTTTTCTCCCACTGACGATGTCTCAATTAATATTTCTAAAATACAGTGGAGAATTCATCATATTACTCTATCAGATGCTGAAAAATTAAGGCTTTTGAAGACTATTGAGAGTGATTAACTTCTTCATGTGCATTTCGCAGTTGGGATATATATGAATATTCCATTCTACCGATAGTAAGAGGACACTCATGCACAGTTCAATTATATACTCAACTAGAAAAGCCTGGATATATTATTTTTGTTTTGCAGTTTAATTCAAAAGACAACAAATAATGAAATGCAAGCAAATATGATCATTGCAATCTTATTGATGTTAAATATAATTTAATTTAAAATCCTATCCATATTTGGCGATTTGCCTTGATATACAATACGTATGCAAAATTTTACCAGTCCTATTATAGAAGACAATCGCAACCACGTCTTTGAACGAAATAGTTTGTTGAAAATGCTTGAATAATTGTTATTGATTGTTCACATCAAAATGAAACTATTAAAACAGAGACTGTGGAAAGAAGATTAGAATTCAAGGGCTCAGCCAACATTCCAAATGAGACGGCTGCCTATTGCCTACTTCTGCATGATCGAATAATCGACTATAACCCGTTAACGGGCGAAGTTAGAAAAATTGTTTAAGCGATCTTGAAAAAACCGCTGCAGTTATGGATATTCAAGGATTTAGAGATAAAACAAATTCGTAGTAAAAGAAAATTATTTATGATACATAAAGCAAATTGCTCTTAAGAAAATGCCCATCTTCTAGGAAAGAAGTTATTGGCTGCTTCGTCTTTCACTAATCTAGGAATTTTTTATTACGCAATAGAATTTCATAGATGTTATTTTGATTGTAACCACTAGTGTCAAACATAGCAATATTATTTTTTTACTATTTCATAAGGATTAATTCTGCCGAATTTACATATTAGCGAATCAGTAGATTCGTCTGTTCATTAGTATTTTTAATTTATTTAATTCAATTGCGAGCAAGTTTTCATCAAATATGGTAAAACTGTTAAAATTTGGCTTAGGCATTTAGGCCTTAGCTCCATATCAACCATGCTATTTTAATAATAATTTCACATCTACTGATTTCCGAACATCTTACATTGTCTTTCAGAATATTGCATTAATTGTAATATTCATTATTCATTTTTCTAAGCATTATTTCAAGTTCCTATAGTGTATAACATATTTATCATTCACAGTCAATAATAGTTTCATTTGCTTAGATAAAGGTGGCGCTTTGGATATTGGTGTAAAAGGTATACCTTTATGGACATCATGTATATTTTTGGGATACTTTAAATCAACTTCTAATAGATAATCAATGTCTGAATTATTGATGACATTAAAATTGTCAGCATATTTAAACCATTTTAAATTTCTTATGGGTAAATATTGACACATCGCCAACCATACTAATTATTAATATCGAAGTACATTATATATTCTGATTCCTTGACTAGATTATAATTGTCCACATAATTATTCTTTGCTTTACTATAACGTACACTTCATTGTGAAACTTAACCTTTTATTCATCTTTTCCTAAGTAATAAAGCATCGATGTTTGAACATTCAATGTTAACCATACGTTTGGAGCATGTTGATAATCAGCATCACTAAAATGATTTTGGTAAAAAATACTATAAAATTTATCCTTTGTGACATTTTGCATCATCAACTGTATGTAAAATACTTTCCATGTCTGCATACACTATAAAAGAATATTTCTCCTTGTAGTTATAGTTTTTAAATTAGATCCACCTTTCATCACTTCGTGGTAAAACTATTTTGCAGTTATTTATTTCTTTAATATGCGATATATACTATAATTTGTCAATTTTATTTCTGAGTATTATCAATTGAGACATCGATCACATATCTACAACTTGCTTTGCGTCCAGAAACTTATGGTGATACTAATCGTGATAAGTTCTTTATCCAACAAAAATGGTAGTTTCATGATCAAAACTTTCATCATCGTCATTATCCTTATCACCATAGAGCCCATCGTCTAACTTATTAAGCATCAATAAATGAATGCAATTTCCACGAATTAGTACAACTTCAAAATTGAAAGTTTACACATTTATTCCAATACTAGTTCCATTTTCAAATTTCAGTAAATCCTTTATTTTCATTGGAAATTCAATTCCACCCTAATTAGGCAGATTATTATAATAACGATATGATGTCACATGATATACATTCTTAATTGTTGGATGTAAAGCACTCACAAAGCTCCATGCGAAACAAGCATTATATTTTAACATTTATGCAGGCTCGTCGTCGTTTAATTTGTTCCAGCAATTCCATATAAGAAGAACCCAAAAGTGGTGAATATTTGTTGATATTTACAGCAAGATTAATAATTCCTTTCAAAGCCCACCCACTATACTTTTCCTGAAATTTTTCTAAAGATTTTAAAATGTTTTGCTAATATTATAAATTGAACCACTTAAATTAACACCCTGATCTGCTATTTTATTTGTTGTCAATAAGTAAAGGGTTTTTCAATAGCTATGTCCGAAATTTGACAGCATATTGCTGGGACGTTTCAGGTGGAAGCGCTGTCGTTCTTCGACGTTTGTGTTCTGCTATAGTCACCATTTTACCATGGAGCGCTACACTGTGCAACAACGCGTCGAATTTGTTAAGATTTATTATAAAAATTCGTGTTATGTTCGCCAAACTTTTCGCGAGCTACGAAATATTTACGGCTGAATCGTCCAACTGAGCGATCACTTCAACGAATTATCGCGAAATTCGACCAAAGCGGTTCGGTTGCCGATCGAGCAGTCCGTCTGTACGACGCAGAAACGCACGGTCAAGCGACAATATTGTTGCTGTTGCTGTTGCTGAAAGTGTGGCTGAAGACCCAAACCTCTCGATTCCTCGTCGTGCACAAGCAGTTGGCCTTTCTGCGACCTCAACTTGGCGAATTTTACGGAAAGACTTGGGCATGCATCCGTATAAGATTCAATTGACGCAAGAACTGAACTTCCCAGACCACCAAGCTCGTCGTACATTCGTTGATTGGGCTCTGGAGCAGTTGGAAGCGAATCCAAATTTTGGCGAAAAAATCATTTCCAGTGATGAAGCACATTTTTGGTTGAACGGCTTCGTGCATAAGTAAAATTGCCGCATTTGGGGAGAGAGTAATCCACAACAGTATCAAGAGTCTCCATTGCATCCGGAGAAACTTACTGTTTGGTGTGGATTTTGGTCAGGCGGCGTCATTGGACCGTACATCTTCCTAAATGAGAATGGCCAGACGGTGACTGTCAATGGCGATCGGTATCGGGCCATCATAACTGACTTTTTGTGGCCTCAATTGGATGACATGGACCTGGACGACATGTGGTTCGAATAAGACGACGCAAGGTGTCACACACCGGGCGTTACATTGGAGTTGTTGCAAAAAAAGTTTTCAGAACGCGTTATTTCCAGAAGAGGCGATGTGGAATGGCCGCCAACATCGTGCGATTTAACGCCCTTAGACTTTTTTTCTGGGGCTACGTTAAGTTGCTGGCTTATGGCAACAAACCAACAACAATTGACCAACTGGAGAACAACACCATTCAAACCATTGGTGAAGTCCAGTCCGACTTATGCAACAGAGTCATACAAAATTGGACCTCTCGGATCAAGTCCTGTAAACGAAGCTGCGGAGGCCATTTGAATGATGTAATTTTTAAAACATAATGGTAATGAATGTACTTTAATACGCAATAAAGGTTTCCGTCATATGTTGCTGTTTTTATTCAATTATAAAATTTAGACACGCTTAATGAAAAACCCTGTTTGTAGTATTTGTAGTCAGTTATTTCTTCATCTGCAGAGAGTTTTAGAAATTCAGCGCATTACGCAAAATTTAATTTAATTATGTGAAACTTTTTAAGATGTTCGTCAGTCTTTTTATCAACATTTTTTCCGTGTCAGCTAAAAACTAATATGTCCTTTAAAATCTGAATTAACATCCTTCTAAACAAGCAAATTACTCTGTTTTTCACCCCACCACCACTAACTTAAGAGTTTTTTGAACGAATTGTGAAAATGATTTAACTCAAGATGTCGTCTTTCTCCAACATTTTCTCTAGTATTAGTTTCACATATCCTCAACAACTCTTTTTTCATATCTTCGCTTTGACTCTCTTTACCCGGCGCATAGGCTTTAGCTTTTTATCCAATTTTCTAGAAACATTTTCCATTTTATTTTCTTGACAATCAATCAATGCTTCACTTAAAACAATAATTAGTCTTCTGACGTGTACTCAATTTATATATACCTAATCATGCGGTCACATATTTGTTAGTAAAAAGAAGGGGGGTAAGAAGCAAAATATTAACATAAGCATTTTCCGTTTGTTATGGTCGAACCCGAGACGGCGAGGCTCGTAGACTTAATTTTGCCCACAGGCTGTGAAAAGTGGACGGTGCGACAGGTGGAACCAGGGACAGCGTGCACGATAACAAGAGGTGTCGACATTTGTGACCAGTGCGCTGTTGCTGGTATGGGTCAGAGTGCACGGCCTGTGGTCGTGGCCCAGCTTATGAGCATGCCCGGTGCGGACCGGGCCGTCAGCAAAAGGATAGACGGTGCCGGAGGCGCTATTGGATCTGCAAGACGCGCCCGATGCGTGATGAATTAACGGGCTGCACGGTGCGGACGAGACCGTCGCTGAAGAGACTGGTTGCCGAGGGCATCGCCTGCCAAACGGAGAAGACAGAGTATGGATTTTTTTTCTTTCCTTTTCTTCCTCGCGTTTGTGTTGTTGCGTGCGTAATCGGGACAGCCGACGACGAAAGTTCTAGAAAATCGCGAAACGGTAGTAATAACAGAAAAGAAAATTGAAAAACTGACAAAAAAACTAACAACAAAGAAAAAAAAGTGAAAACTGCAAAAGTAACAAAAAAGAACAGAAAAAAGGCAGAAGAATATGAGCGGCAACAGCAGTAGCAGCGCCAGTTGCAGCGGCATCAGCATCAGCATTTATGGAAAGGGTCTCAACGATATGACTTCTTTTTTATTTATTTTCTACCTTTTAAAGTCAGTCCAAAAACTTTCCTTTTTTTGTCTTTTTTTCTTTGATTTCTCGGTTTAAAAAAATAGGGAAAATATGGGCAGTGTAAGATTAATAAATTCATATGTCAATTCAAGAAATAAAAGGAATCACCATGACAACCCAATTCTACTGTTTTGGTACTCTCCTGTCTCCCCTCTGCCCTGAGGGGTCCGCAAACGGGAAGGGATCTCCCGCAGAAGTTTTACTGGTAATGGGGAGGTCAAAGGAAGGTGAGGGATAGCCCAATGAGACCTGGGGTTCCCCTACAACATGGGTCGATCGCGGGTGGGACCGCGATTCTTCCAAAATACCCTGCCCCCTTTTCCCTCTTCCTACCTTTCAAGGCGAGAAATCTTTTCGTTGTAGGAAACTCGCCCTGGCGGATGAGAGCGGCGTTAGGCATCCCCCTCTCCCCACTACCGCAAGTTGGCCTTCAAGCTCTCGCCGGCCGCACACCGCCAGGACGGGCAGCAAGCCGGGTTGCCCGTAGAGCTCATCCTCTCCACAACAAAAAATATTGCGCCTAACGGCATGGGGCCTCCTAAAACCTTGAGTTACGAGCTCCTTTATTTTCATTTACCCACCAAAATTCCTTTCAAACTCCTGTCGGCCGCTTTCGAGGCTGAGGTTGATTCGAGACCTCTCGAGAATTACGGCGGTCGGCCTTGGGCTGGTTAGCCGCCTCGAGGTCTCGGGGATACTTCGACCTCAAAGGAGTCTGACCGTGTGGACCTTGTCGGCGGATCCCCGTCGGGCCCGCTCGGACGGGACGATCTCCTTGGAATTACAGGGGTTGGCTGTGAGCTAGCCACCTGTCCGAGAGGACGTTCTGGTTGTTCTCTGCCGCGCGGCCTCAGTTGGGAAAAGCGGGCAAGAGCCCTTACCTTTCCTTCCTTCCTGGGAGACTCTGGGCCTGCAATAAGCTCGCACCCGGTTGGATTCCGGGAAGCGTGGTGGTAGGGAGCGCCAAAATGCTAATTATTTGGTTTCTATAAAAATCAATTTTTCCTTGCGGATGTTAGACATTATTTTTTTTTTTCTTGGTCTTGTTAATTTGACACGATATCTGAGCACTCGAATCTTTTTTTTTGAGATTTCCTGTTATAAAATTTCAATTCTACAACGTTAACACATTACATAGTACATTTGACTTAGAGAATCGTGGCGCGACACCGAAATATCACGGTTATAATACGCGGAACAATCCGAGTCATCCGTCAACTACTCCGCGTGTCGACGAAATACAGCATATTGAGGGAATCCCACAACCAGTGGTGAATAGGGGACGAGAACAAACCCCGACGGAACTATAACTTGACGCACTAGGTTGGAGGCGGACGCTCTCCCGTTCACGCTACACTCAACGTCAGAGGTCCTCGACGGAGAAGAGGCCAGTGGGGGAAGGGAGACAAGGTCAGGCTCGCTGGCGATTCAGGCCCTGTTGCCCCAATTGAAACTCCACATTTCGGAAGCCGTCAGGGACGAAATCCCCAAAGCTGTCCGTGAGGCGCAGGAAATAATGCCTGAGCCGCGGAATCAGTTCGAAGCGCCATTGTCACGGGCGCCCACCCAGGAATACGAATTTGCTCCAACGCGAGACAATGCAAGTGGTGGCTCGCAGGGACGACGCAGTTCGTACAGCCCCATCTGACATTGGAAAATCAGATATAGCGGGAATATGAATTGAATTTGGAGGAGTTTATCTTCCGTGTCGAGTCCATGACCCACAGCACCACAGGGCGACCACGATCACCTTCTGAGCTGTCTACACATGCTCCTCAGCAATGCCGTCGAGAATTGGTATTGAACATATCGCTGGAGCAAACCCCGGCCATCTTGGGAAAGCGTCAAGGCAGCTCTGCGTGACGAGTGCGGTGATCACGCACGAGACATCGACGTGAAGAGGCGGATGCTGGGCAGGTAACAGCAGCTTCGGGAGCCGTTCACGGCGTACTACATGGACATGGTGGCCACGCGAAACTGATTGAGCTCTCTGACGCCGGAGGTGGAGTTTGTTGAGATGCCGAGGGCAAATCTGTTTCCATCAATTCAGGAGCAGATTTACCTTCACCGCTCTGACACCATTGCACAGCTGCGATCGCTGGTCACAGAGGTCGGGGTGACGCGCTCGAGGACGAGGATCGCGCTGCTGTCGGCTGCCCACCGTCCCACTTGGAAGAGACCTTCCTGCCCAGTTCTGAGGACACTCACTTAGTAGATGGTGCTTCCGAAGCTTTTGCTGAGCTCGTGGATGCATTAATAAAGTATCAACCGTCCACAGTAATAAGCGGGAATTGTGATGTTACCAGGACTGTCCAAGAGAACAAGGGTTCTTTTTCTACGGCTGCGGACGAAGGGGGGTGGTGGAACCGTGCTGTTCTGTGTGCTGTACAAAAAACCAGCGCCGGGTCAAGAGTAACAACATCCGCATTCGACCTCAACGGACGTCAATAACAGCGCCTGCAACGGGGACGACCTCCTCGTTTCGCCCGCGAATGTAGCCGGGGACATGTATTCCTCAAACATGATAGCTTCCGAACTCTTGTTTCACCGCGACCGCAAGAAAATTGAGTACCCGTGGTTTTCCCGATTACGTGTTGTCGACTTACTCGAATATTGCCCACGAAAAACCTCATAGACAATGCACTATGGATGTCTGGACCGTCTTGGTTAATACGAGTTCGTGGGCCACATAACAAATGAATGTCAACGATAGTAGTAATATGCTTTGTCTATATTCACTGATCAGTAACGCGAAAGATGATTTATCAGAACCACTTTTTATAACAGAGAAATTTAGTCGGTATATGGAATTTAAAAAAAAAGAGTATGTTCTCAATTTCATTTCTGGACTTTCGAAAAGGGAATTTTCATCGAAATTTCTTAATAATGAACTCAAGCGCGGATAATGGATTCGGTTGTACGGCGATTGAAATTCAAGGAGGAAATTCTTGCTCGATTCAAAGGATTCAAAGCCTACTTCCAAGTCTTCGAAAATATTAACACTCAAGTTGTGCAAAGGTGTAACGTGCATGAGTTCAAAAAGAAAAGCCGCCTGTCAACCATTTGCCCTTTTCTCGCGAAGCAGATTGTATTAGCTGCGTCCATTCGGATTGGATTTCACTGGACCACTCTATATACGAAGTAGCTCTGGTAGTATACTCGCAAAGTATACATAATGCTTTGTACCTGCGCTATTGTTCCAGCTGTGCATTTGAAGAAAGTGGCCGATTTGAGTACAGAATCATTTATGCTTGCTTTGCACCGGTTCTTTGCTCGGAGAAGGATATCTACAACCATAATATCACATAATGCCCGAGCATCTAGAAAGCTTCGGCAGCTCAGTTTCGTTACATAGAAGAATTACATGATTTCATTAACGATCGTTTAATTTCGTAGGAATTCATGGTGGGGCGTACTGCATAGTGGGGGGCCTCGTGGGGAGTCTCGTGGGGAGTATTAAACGTATTCTAAAGGCTGTCAACGGACGCATTATACTTGACTTTGATGTACTTCACACCCTTTTGACTGAGGCTAAGTCCGCAGTCGAAGAAAGACCGTTCACCTATACAAGCGATGATTCTTTCGACCTTACAAAAATGTACAAACCTGTCTCATTTTCTATCTGTTTTCAGCGTCCTCTGCTGCAGTGGAAACGGCCAAAGTAGCTGATCCAGAAATTCGTGCAAAATACAAATCTCGCCTTCGTCTTCACACCGCTTTTACGAAACGTTTTAAAACTACGTATGTGCAGCGTTTAAGATCAGCTAATCACTTTAACCGAGAGTCTTCCTCCGCTATTGCAATAGGATATGTAGTGCACTTATATGACCAAACGAAGCCACGTTTATTTTGGAGACTTGCTGTAATCGAAAACATATTTCCCGGCTGAGATGCCAAGATACGTGCATGCGAAGTTCGTCTAAGCAACGACGCCAAAATATGACATCCGATTCAACGCGTGTATCCATTGCAAATTGGGGGTTCATTGCCGGCGGGAGGATGTTAAAAATAGTTTCTCATCCCTATTTCTTGACGTCAACAGTTACGCCTCTTCTTTCCTTCTCGAAATGTTAATGCGTTGAGTTGAGTCAATCTTTGCCTAGATGTCAATAAAGTTAGTTGAATTCACGCGCAGAATTTTATTCAAATACTCTCTAGAAGCTTTTTCTACAAGCGCCTCCCTCATATTTGGCCGCCTCATGTACCTTAGAATTATGTACCTTGTCAAGAAATTTTTCCATGCTGAACCTCTCCTAACCAAAAAATGTCAGATCGCAAGTATATAGTATCGTCCTTCCGAGAAAGTGGCCGTAAGAACCAGTTGTTCATGTACAGAAAAAAACCTGTCTAAGATAAAACCGAGGCCCTTAAATCTGAAAACAGTTATCCACCTGCCCAATCAACTCCAATCAAGCTGTCGCTCTTTGGGCTTTTTCGGCCAGTAGTAGGTCAACTTAAGCCCAAGCCAACACCTACTTCGAAGTAACTACCGACCACCGAACCAGGTTAAAATGCTGCCACCTCTTCCGCCGCAAGCCTTGTGCTTGGAGGCTTGTCCATGGCTCTCAAACCGGGACAGAAATAGTGCACCTCTGCCAGCCTTAACGATTTCCATCAAAGCTTCTATATGGCATATCAGCCCCCCTAAAGATCTATAGGTGGACGAGTTTGGCGCCGTCTCTGTTGCATACAGGGTCACAAGCTCGACCTAGGCACCACCAATATGCGCAGTCATGTGGTGAGGGGCACGCCACAGTGAGGGCCCTCTCACCGCTTGTGTGGAACATAGCGGTGAACGGTCTTCTCCTGAATCTGGAGAAAGCTGGCTGCTGGCTTGTAGTCTATGTGGTCTCAGGAAAGTACTTGAGTATTGTAACTGAACTGGAGCACCAAATGCGGTCTAGAAGTCAACCCAGAACCCAGAGAAAACGGAACTGGTACTTTTCTCCAGGAAATATTAAATACACGTCTTTAAACTACCCTACTTGAATGGAGTTCAACTGACACAGATAAAATCAGATACCTCGGCTTCATAGTAGATTAAAAATTATAAACACTTGGGAGACGAGCTAACATTTAAGAAAGGGTGCGCAAGGCCACTGCAGCTCTCTTCCATGGTCAAAACGTCATTGGAAAAAGCTGGGGAATGGAGCCACAAATAGTCCACTGGCTTCACACATCTGTTATCAGAACTATTCTGACATATGGAGTCGTGGCCTAGTGGCCTCCACTAGAGAAGGTAGCCCATCGGAATGTCCTAGAGATAGTTCAAAGATCGGCACCATTGCAGATAACAGGTGACTTGAGAACCACACACCACACCTACACCATTCCCTGAACAAAAAATTTACAGCTTCAAAAACCATTGCAAGTTTTTCGAAATTTCCAAGGTCGTTTCAAGCTACCTGCTAAAACTAAATTCACTATGTATCACGGTTATATCTTGCCTGGGTACCGGGTAACAATAAGGCAGATGAAAAACCGGCACCACTCTTTCAGTTTCCAAAATATACTATTATCTAGTTATCCCCCTGGCCACATGCAAATTAGCAAGGAAAAGGACACATTAACCGAAATTGCTTACAAAAACACAACGAACGTGCTAGATCACTAAGTAGGTCTGGCCAATGTTCAAAACCATACAGTCTGAATTGCTAATCTCGCTAAAGAGGGATTGTAACCACAAAGTGGTAGCAGCACTAATAAACTGCCTCACAGGCAAGCATGAACACAAACTACGAATCCCATCCAATGACTTTTGCAAAAGTTGTCAGGACGAGGAGGAAAAGAAGAACCTATTCCACTTCTTTTGTCAATGCCCAGGTCTTGCTAGGTTTAGAACCCATATCCTTGGTAGTCCCCACTTTAATAAGCCCGCAGAGTTGAAGTCTTCTGAAATCAGATTTATGCGATGCGACTTGTGTGATTTATCAAAGTTTTAAAACCATTCTAGGTAATATAGGCAACGGGGAAGGCCTACACGACCTTGGAGAAGCCACAATAACTTAACCTAACTTACTGTGATGTCTTTCGTATTTATTTTATTGCATATTTTACACGCTTTCAGAAGTTATTTTATTCTGTGGCTCGTTCGGGAAAAATAGTACCTCTGAAAGAGTTGTACGCGATTTTCATCATTTTTACAAGCTGTACGATGGACCGATAGTATAAGTTCTTTTTGATCTGTGTCATTAGTGACGTCCTCTACTAGAATTGATATGAAACGGATACTACAATACTTGAAATGTAAATGTTGAATTTGTTAGATTTGCCCCATGCATACTCATTGCTCATAACACCGTTCATGGTTTAAATATCTTTTAAAAATACTTATAATGACAGCATGGAAATACTGTGTCTGAATTAAAATGTGCCTGTTGTACAGGTAGGAGAAATGTCACTCAAACGAATTTGACATTTATCAGTCTGATAACAGTGGTCTTACTGTGTGTATGTCATACATTGCGGTAACCATTCGTTCATCAGATTCCATTTTGTGAATTTCATATAATACAAACGGTATTATATATTAACAATATATCAGTCGAGATAAAACAAGGAAAGACGCCGTTCTACTCAGGCATGTCGCTTATCCACATGGTCTTTTATTTTGGCTAGGTGTGTCTCATAATGGAGTAATAACTCCATTATGAGACACACCCATATTTGTCAATTCCGGTACAAAAATTGGTGTCAAACATTACCAGCTTTAAACATTCGAAAAAAAACCACGTCGCTTGTATATCCAGACGGCATTTTCATTTTTCATAAAAACTCTCCTCCCTTCAAATTCAGATGCATCACCTTGCAATTACTTTGTCTGGGGTTACCTTAAATCCCAAATAAAGAAAAAAAATGTTACAAGAATTGCAGGCCTAAAAAGAGCCATAAGACATGTAATAAAAGAAATGCCTCAATCGTTGGTCGACAACGCTTTAAGATCCTGGTTTCTACAATATCCTAAAATTTATTATGCTAAGAGTCTACATATTGAACGTCATAAAGATCTATTATTTAAAAAAGAATTTTCTTTTTATAAAATCGATGGAGTGTTTTTTCTCCCCTACTTGCATTTAGGGAAGTGGTTTTTCTCAAAATGCATTTTTCAAATCGGTGACAAAAATTGCTCAAAAACTACTGAATCGGTTCACTTAGAATTTGTTTAACTCTTTTTTATATAATTATACAGTGACTGAACGAATGATTTTTTGTTCTTTATCATTAAAAGAGATAAAAACTAAACTTCCTTTTTAGAGAGCCGCCATTTTGAAAAAAAAAAAACAGTTTTTAATAAGGCCCTTACCCCGATGCCACACTCTTTATATCGGTATAGATAGTTAGAGAGTTATCTACAATCTTTTTTCAGGAGCCGAACTCAGACTTTTTATTACGTCAGGTATTTTATCCACGCCTAAAAGTCCTTATCTGAAGAGATGTTAATAGTTTAATCGACATCATTATTGGTCTTGGAAAATAAGCTTACCTTCTTTTTTATACCATCAGCCACCAAAGCAGTGACTTGATGGTATATTGTTCTCGAAAAGTTGTTCGGTGGGATGTGCGAAGGAAGGACTTATTTCTTTGCTGTTTGGGATTAATTTAGTTAGTTTTCTAGGAAATTTCGCACTAATTTGGTTTATTATTGATTTTATTTAAGCAAAATTACAGGCGATATTTCTTTAGTATTATAATATTTTCACCTTATTTTCTTTCTTTTTCACTATGAATCTTCTGCTTTGCTTATTTAATTTATCAGAGGAATGAGATTGTTGGATTTTAAGATTTTGTGAATATAATTTCTAATTTTCACTTAAGACTTCTATGTTAATTCAAAGGGAATACTTAAATATAGACTTACGTATTTTGCATTTACATTACTAAAAATTCCGTTTGGTATTCATCTGGGTGACGAGTCCTTGTCCTGTAGAACGTGATGCCATGCAGTACTTCCGGGTATGTTGTCCTCACTATGTTGTTCTCTGCAACGCCTCAGTTGGTTGTCGGCGAATATTTCTTTTGCTGATTATCCGACGACTTCATTTTGTCCAATGACTTCGATGAAAGCAGTTGAAAGTAAAATTTACAAATTTCGAAAAGAGGAGCTTTCCGCTCACTGTCGTACGTGGGATCTAACAAAATCAGGAAGAACAATAACAAAACAGTCAAAAACATGAGAGGACAATAGGAGTAAAGTATCGTACATTTGAAACGACATCTAATCGAGACTGGGGATCAATATCAAGATACGATTTTAAGAGGGAATCTTGCACGGGCATTAGTCATGCGCTTCGAGATTACATGCACTGTCGTTTGTCTGTACATTCGATCGCGCGTTTCCGTATAATGTGGACGCATCCCAGTAGGCAATTGTTTTAAATGTGGTGAACATTCCATGTGTCATTCTATCTCGTAATATTATACTTCCAGAATTCTTTTTTTTTTGCCGTCGTCTTAGCGACGGTAGAGGAGCCATATAGGTATGACTTTGACATCTATTTTTCAACTGACACATTGCGCACGCCCTAGCAACACTCGCCAAACGTCGTCTGAAGCGCGCTGTACGCAGTGTCGAACGTTTAGTGTGTGCTCGCTCTAAGATTATATTTCACTTAATTAAACAAACTACCCATAAACTGTGTATTAGAACTTGAACCACATTGAATTTGTTTCTTTTCCGCATTCTAAATATACAAATTTTTTTTGTTTTGTTTCAGTTTAACAAAAAACCCGTATAATGTATTTAATACGAATAATCGAAGGTTATTTTATTGAAAGAACAATTTAAAATATTAAGAACACAATCAAGAGAAATTTCGGTGGTGGTTCAGAGCATTCCCGTAGAGTTAATCATGTTGACATCTATACATCTATACCACAAAAAATTATATATAAAATTATATTAAATAGTAAAGTATAAGATATTTTGAAATACGTGCATAACAGAAAAATGGTAATATAGTGAATGGAATAATAAAAATTATTAAAAAGAGTAGCGATCAGGATAAAAAAGTGAACGCGCTTTTATAGTTTAAATAGTTTAAGTATACCACCTTTTATGGCCTGTAATGTAGCTGTCTATATGTCCGTATATTCATATACTTCAGTTTCATATGCATTCCTTGTATAATATTGTTTAAATATTGAATTGAAATATTTGGTATATACTTATTTAAAACCCAAATCGTCTTTGGAGGATTTTTTCATAATAGATTATGAGCCCAGGTCCACGCTAAATGAATTCACTGGAAACGTGGTAATTGTATCTATTCAAATAATGAATATTTCAACTACTAATATCGAAAGGCTTGACGATTATAATTATGAATCGTGGAAACTACAAATGCGAAGTATCCTCATCTATAACGATTTATGGGGAGTAACAATTGGAAAGGAGGGAAAGACAGAAGCTGATAAAGTGGATGCTTGTGCGGCTTGGGATACTAAAAATGGAAAAGCATTAGCGCTTATTCTATTAGGTGTAAAGAAAACACAACTGGGATATATAAAAAGGGCTAAATCTGCAAATGAAGCATGGAAGAGTCTAGAAAGCATTCATACATCTAAAGGGCCGACAAGAAAAGTGGCTCTATACAGACAATTATTCCAGTTAAGGAAGAAATCAGAGCAGTCCATGTCAGACCACACTAGAAATTTTGAAGAAAAGGCAGACCTCTTGGAAGCAGCCGGAATCAATATACCGAAGGAATTATTAACAATAATGCTTCTAAACTCGTTACCGGAGGAGTACGGAAATTTCTGTATAACAATAGAAGCAAGAGCGGAGTTATCGGACCTAACGGAATTGAAGGGAAAGCTTATCGATGAGGAGATTAGAAGAAGATCCAGGATGATGGAGAAAATGATTCAGCTCAACAAAATGTCTTCGTCGCGGAAGAGAAATTCAAGACTGTGAAAGGAAGAGAAAGCGAGAAATAGTAACGTAAGAGAGGCTGCGATGACAGCAATTGATAATACTATCGCACTACGCCTTCACCACACCGACGCCAACACTCATCAAGAGGAATGGTATTTAGACAGTGGTGCAAGTAACAAATTCGTGAGATGGCACACAATGGCACGTTCAGATATACAGACAGCGGGAGCTGATACACTTGAAGCATACGGCTGCGGATGTGTGCCACTAAGTGTGAACACAAGGAATTCATGAAATTGCGACTATACAAGCAAAGAATGGTGATTTTGTACTTAATGCTACAAAAAGGGAAAAATTATATTAGGTAAAAGCCGTATGCGAAATTTCCATTTCTTCGAAGCAATTGACAGCTAATGAAACGTACGAGGAAAAGAATACATTTTTGTGAGTCAAAGGCCTATCGCTTATGGGACCCCACAACGAAGCAAATAATAAGAAGCCGTGACGTAAAGTTTTTTTAAAAGATAAACTCTGCTAACTATTGGTTAAGTGATGGACAAATTGCCGAGAAAGGAATTCTACACGTTATCCCAGAGATTCACACTACATCGACAGGTGAAGAAAGTGAAAAAGAAATGAAAGATCTAACAAAAATTTAGAACGACCAGCCAGGAGGATCAGATGCAGAAGAAAATAAAACAGATGACGTTCAACCACAACCAGACAATGAAAACATTGAATTGTCTCCAGAACCAAAGGTAGAGCCGCTTATCTCCAATGAAAACACGAAATTGGACGAAGTACAACATGTGACACACCGTCCATCAAACGCAAACAAGGCCATCCCGAAATCATGAGAACAGGAAAAAAAGGTAGGCCTAGGAAGTTGTACAACGAAGAAGAGGTAAATTTTGGGCTAGATCATATGTTTGATGATTTTATATCCTTTGAGGAAGGAACTACAGGACATGACTGCTATAAGTGGATTCAAGCAATGGAATCTGAGCTTAATTCACTGAAGAAGAATGACACGTGGCAAGTAATAGATAGACCGGTTGGAAAAAAAATATTATCAAATAAAGGGATATTTTCGATAAAATATAAAAGTGACAGAACGGTAGACAGGCACAAAGTCCGGTTAGTTGTCAGAGAGTGTGAACAGAGAGGCGGCATAGACTACCAAGAAGTTTTTTCACCAGTCGCCAGATATGAAACTATTCGTGCTGTGTTTGCTATGTGCGCTGAAATGAGTATGTATATACATCAAATGGATGTTGTCACTGCGTATGTGCAGGGAGAGCTTCCAGACGAAATTTACATGGAACTGCCTAGATACCCACACAGTACAGAAAGCAGCAATAAAATTTGTAAGATGAACAAACCACTTGAAGCAGGCGGTTAGGCAATGGCATTTGAGACTGGATAAGTACTTGAAATCTATAGGCTTTAAGCAGTCAGCGGCAGACACGTGCCTGTACACGTTGAAAGGGAAACACCAACAGGAATTAACCCGAAGAATTATATTGAGAAACTCATAAACAACTTTTGAATGGAAAATGCGAATGTTGTCACAACAGCTTTTGATGTCAGCCATTCACAGTCTAGTGAACTTTGTCCTAAGAATGAAAAGGAAGTCGAAGAAATGAAAAACAAACCTTACAAAGAACTAATAGGAAGATTACTATACTTAACCAATATTACACGCCCGGATATTTCATTTGCAACAAATATGCTTAGCAGATTTTGCTCAAACCCTGCTGGGGCACATTGGACTGCAGCCAAGCGGGTGCTTAGGTATCTCAATGGAACAGCAAGCTATAAAATAACTCATAAAAGAACCGGAAGAGACATGTTTTGCTACGTCGATTCTGACTGGGCTGGCGATATAGACAACAGGAAGTCATGCACATGTTACATCATAATGCTAGCAAGTGGGCCAATATGTTTGAAAACCAGGAAGCAAAAGTCTGTGGCGTTGCCAACAATGGAAGCAGAGTATATGGCGCTCTCAGATGTAACAAAGGAAGCTGTGTACTTAAGGAGGATCTTCGGGGATGTCGGTATGGAATCGACTATTAAGGAAACTACGGTCATTTATTGTGATAACCAAAGCGCGATCCAGCTTTCGAAAGGAAATACTCAGCATGGAAAGTCAAAACATATAGACATCCGTTACCGTTTTTCTTGAGAAGCACAGAACAATGGGGAAATAAAAATAGAGTATATCCAAACATATGAGATGGCAGCTGATATGTGTACCAAGGCGTTAACCAAATATAAACATGAAAAATGTAACGATATCGTAGGCTTACCTGACTAATGAAATTGAATGTAATGTCGTCGATAGGGAGAGCGTTAGGGAATGATCGACTCTATCCACCTTTTATGGCTTGTAATGTAGCTTTCTAGATGTCCGTATATTCATATACTTCAGTTTCATAAGCATTCCTTGTATAGTATTGTTTAAATATTGAATTGAAATATTTGGTATGGTATCGGGTTAACTAAAACTGAACTCTCTCTCTGATTTCTATGGTCTTTGAATAAAGACTTATTTAAAACCCAAATCGTCTTTGGAGGATTTTTTCATAACACTTTTTACAATCTCGTAAATATTTTTTTGTGTGCTAGACCCCAAAAAGTGCGCGAAATTAAATGAAATAAATATATATTTAATCCGTTGAAAAAAGAAGATTATGTTATTTAGGGAATTTTAATTAAATGAAAATATTTTTACTTTAAAATTTTCTCATGAATATTAAGTTTTTGTAAAATCTTAAGAATTTTCTAATAATAAAATTTTTTCCTAGCTTAGATTATGAGTTGACTACATTAAAATGAATAAAAATGATTTTCATGTTTTAATGCACGTAAGAAAATTTCACGGAAAAAGAGGTTTGGGTGTATCTCTTTTCTAATTTTCAATCGACTTATATACGCACGCGCCTCGCTTACGTGCGAATGGAGATTTCTGAATCGCACGCTCATGCGCGCACATCAAATTTCTAAACTCATACGGCTCATGAGCAAGTACGCTTGCCCAGAAATATCGCATATCACACACAAGCGTGCGTTTCAGAATTTTCATTATCAGGGATTTGAAAACTCTTTATCTATTCCCAAAATGCTGAATGCGTTTATGAGGTGTTTCTATGGGATTTGCATCCGGCGATTGCAATGGCCAATCTAGTAAGTATGGGGTGGCCCAATTAAAGTGTTAGCATCTAGCAACCGTATAACTTTGACACCGGTTGTCAAATCGGCATGCGACAGCCCGCGTTCGTAGCGTCAATCTTTGCGAATTTTTACAATGGAACAGTACACGCCACCAAAACATGTTGTTAATGTGCAGCTTTACATTCAAAACAACTTCTCAATTGTGAAAACGCAACGTGCGTACCGTTCATCGCCTAATTTCCAAAAACGGTGATTTTAACCGGCCACCGAGATCGCCCGATTTGACTGCACCGGACTTTTTCTTGGGGGGTTTTTTAGGTCTAAAGTCTATGTCAACAAGCCATGGACTGTGGAAGAACTCAAGGCCAAAATTCGATGCAAAATAGCCGCTATAGAGCTCGCAACACTTCGCAAAGTGATGGAAAATGCGGAAAAACGAGCTCATTGCGCTATCCGCTGTAAAGACGATCATTTACGAGATATCATCTTCAAAAAGTAATCCAAACTAATTGTCAAGGTTTAAACTAAACGACTAATCACTCAACAGCAAATAAATGTGTTTTCTTTTTAATTATTTACAAAACAAATGCTAACACTTTAATTGGGCCACCTCATACATCAATGTATTGTAATTGTTTCCGCGCAATACACAGATGACTCCGATGTTTCGGGTCATTGTCTTCTTGCAGTAGCTAATATATGTTTTTTTGTAAGCACCTTTGGGCAGATGGTAATAAAGTCTCCTGATATATTTTGACAATTTTAGCAGCGTTTAAATTGCCTGTAAACATGTGCAAAGTGACAAATTCCTGTTTTGAGAAACAGCCCCAAATGTGTACCTTTACCGGGAGTTTGAATCTATTGGCGTGGGTACACCAGGTATGAGTGATATAAGAACGTGCCCAAAAAGAAGCTTCATCCGAGAAAATTAAGTTGTCCCAATCGCGGTACAAATTTTCGTTCTCCCAAGTGAGTCTCTTTTCAACGTATTTTTCGGACAGTAGCGGTTTCTTTCTTATGCTACGAAATTTCACTTCATGAGGCAGTAAACGTCTTCTTATAGTATCACATAACACATTTAGACCCTTTCTACACAAAAACGCTTAGGCACCACGTAATGATAGGCGAGAATTCTTCTCGCGGGTATTTGAGAAATCTTCCTATCCTACTTTTTCGTCATTTTTTGCGTGGAACCACGATCCGACAAAGCATGGACTTCAGAATAGCGTTTCACCCACTTACTAACAAATGTCT
>MNCL01000442.1:0-22734 GCA_001932985.1 Proctacanthus coquilletti
TTAAATACAAATGATGTGTATTTGCTTGAAAAATACAATAAGGCACCATATTCACTATTTTCTCTATGTTTTTATGATGAAAAAACTCATAAGTTATTACTGACTTTAATTGTTTTTGCAAAAAACAATGCGTAGGATAGTAAAAATGTTAATATTTTTATGAATAATACGCTCGAAGGATTAGCATTTTAATCTGGTTTTTATACGTTAAGTTACTTAATTATATCCAACTCATATTCCAGCAGACACATTAAATACATTCTCACAAAATGATAAAATACCCTGGACTCGTTTTAGATTGTAAAATTTTTGATTCCTTGCGAGGTTTGATAAATGGAATATGATATAGTAGCAATACTACTTTTTTCACTTAAAATATATTTTTTATACATCCGTCAGTGAACTCTTCATCTGTCACGATTCCAGTTTTATCAATATCATAAGATTACAAACGATCAAAGAATTTCTAGATTCCTTAACTCATTTCCAACATTTGTCTTTCAAGAGGTTAACTTGTTATACTTGTTGTTATATTTATATCAGAAAGCGGCTCGAAAATAATAAAAATTAATATATAAATAATAATTATTAAGAATATTGAAATCGATTCGATTAGGCTCGAAAAATCATCTTCTTGGAAATTGTTACAGTTGTTATAATATCAATTACCGTTAAAATAAGTAACTCGAAATTTCCACATGGATTTTGAAGTATTGAATATAATTATATTTACAAGTTAGCAATATGTTGTTGCGAAAAACGAACGCAGAAGTGATACCAATACGAAAAAAAATTATCAATAATGAAACGTTTTGGCGAGGATGATATTTATCTTTCTTTTGCAGCGACTACAAGCACGTATAACTATTAAGTTATTTAAAAAAATATGGGATACAAATTAAGATATAGATTTGATATCTGACAGCCTAATAGCTTGAACTCTTTTTCCGAAGTCGTCGAACTAAACAGATATAACTTTCCCGAGTGGCTCATATGCTAACCTTAACCCAGAAAGTGGCCTCCCTTAAAAGAGGTTCTCATATCAATAAATATTAATCCGTAGAGGTTTGTTTGCTAGTTGCTTTTATCCTCCACGCGGTTCAATTAATTAACATGTGGGTTTAGTGTCGCCACAGATCCTGCAAAAGTACTGCATCTGACGTATATTGTTAGAACTATTTCGCTTATCGTGATGTACAGATCGGAGCTGCTGCAGATATTCATTATAAAAACGTTTTTTAAAACAATTCAGAGCGCGTAAACGAGCTTTGCTAATAGTATCGATAAGGATGTAGGCTGAGCTCCTTGGAGAAAATATGTTTATGTGAGCGGCATCAAATCTTGGGGTATTCGCCTACATACGGCAAAGTTCGAGTATTCACAATACTTTTGACTTTGGTAAGCAAATTCTGAAGCTAATTTAAAATTGACCGTTCAAGGACGATTTTAATCGAATACACAAGGCGCTTCCAAAATCCGCCCACTAAGGAGCCATGTGATATCATGGCGGCTGCGGAAGTCCTGCAGTTCTTTCGCGTTGATAAATTTTTCGAGCTTGCTTAGTTCTAGTGCGGTTCTTTAAAAAGTTCTCGCGTTGTCCGAATATATAACAGATGGCACACCTCTAAGTACAATGCACCTGCCGATAAGTTCCAAATGAACCGTTCTTACACATGCATAGGTGAAGGGCATGATGTAGCATCTAGAGCTTTCCTAGGAGTTTGTCCTCGTGAATGACGGTCCTACAAAATCAATTCTAGTCATATCAAACACCTTTAAAGTGAAAGATGGGCGATAGGCTAAGATATTGGTTTGGCCCCCCTTCTTTTGGGAATAATAACTTCGAATTATATGAAATATCTCTATTGTCTTGAAAAGCTTCAATCTCTGGCTAAAAATATATTCGCTGCGTACACAAAGTCCAATACAAATCTGTGCGTCTTAAATCTACAGCTAATAAAAAGCGATATTTTTTAACTTTAAATTTGAAATCAATGGTCCGAAGTCATATCCAGCTGCTAAATTTTTAAGGGCTAACGACGGGTACAATGACATCAATAGATTGGTCGTTTATTATTGGGGTAAACTATTCGCTGTCAATATAAGAGAAATCGATAAAATAATCGTAATTTGTAATCGTCAGCACTTTCTTGTCCTGGCCAATATTCTCGCTCCTTCGCTAGCCCTTCAGAGCCATAAAACCATAGAGTAGATGTAGATAAGATCTTTGCACTTACTCTTCTAGTCACTAAGTCAGCAGGGGTGTTCACTAAGGCAGTGCCTCCAATCAAAAAACAAAGAAGCTTTCTCGATATCTGCCAGAATTTCAATTTTCCCGAGACGAAAATTCAACAAAATCTAGTACACATTGGGAAGAAAATTGTCACCTACTTCTAGATTATCGTTAAGCTATAGTTAACCAAGCTCATGCGCGGAAGTGGATGTCGTTTTTTCGCCACTCTTTCTACGACTCTACTTTTTATTAATTCGTGAAAAGCTTCATGGTATTCGCGGATTGTAGCGTGCATCAAAAATAAAACATCACGGTAATTATTGTAGAGTGTTTAGGCTTATTTCTTTCCAGGAAAATTTCGCTTCGAAACGATCAGCAACTTTAAGATAATCGGTAAACTTAGGACTCAATCCTTTGTAATTCCCGCGCTCAATTCCTATCGTTTCTAGCTGCTAATATTTCTTGACTTCTTCATAGAAACAAACATGGAGCGATGCAGCACAGCCTAGACTGATGTTTCCACAAATTGGTGACGGTCCTTGCAGAATGCAACCAAAAAGCTGTAAAGTGCTTCGGTAAAGTGCTTGTATTGACCACTGATCACCATCCAATAGTTATCTGCCCCAACGATGCTAATACCCTCTTCCAAATTACTCGTACACAAGCGGGCATTGGCTAAGCCAAAACTAAGGAACTGATAATGCATTAATACAATACAATACACGTTACTTCCAGTGCTTCCAATTCTATCGTCCAGTCGTCGTGTTGGTTTCGTAGTACTAAACGTACTCTACATATTGCACTGCTGCGGTGGTACTTTTACCTCACTGCCGAATGGTAAACTAGATATTATTTGTTTATTATGTTCATTTAATATTACTCATTAAATTTCTGAGTGATAAATTCAATTTACACATATGATTTTGAAATAACGGAGTAAATGCGGCGCTGCCATAGATACTTTCTGCTGAACCAAAAATACATACATCATATGTATCACTTGCTACAAATTCATAGAATACCGATTGAATTATCAAAAAAAAAGAAACAAATAAAATCACATATTTTTTTGAAATTTCAAAATAATATTTTTAATTTTTTTTTTAGTTTTATGATAACGAAGATTCCCACCGGCTATAAAGTGAAAAAAAGTATTGAACTATCTTTGGTTACTTTAATCAGTTGCAGTAACAAGGCAACAATGTTTCACTTCTTCCGTATTTCTTTAGCTAGCTAGTTTAGTTTAATCCTTATCGGGGTCACCTCTAATGTAACATTGCAACTTTACTCTATCAGTCGTATGTCGCGTGACAAGGTACTAAACGTCCTCAAAATGAATAAATGAAACTATAGCAATATGAAAAGTAACACTGATAGTAATAGCGATATATGGTATGTGAAGATTTTGAATATTCAGTAAATACAAATATTTTACGCACAAAAGTTATATTTTTATATCAAATAATCTTAGTTAAACTTATCTTACAATAAGCACTCAAGAAAAATTCCGACTTAACGGCAAACTATGTAAGTACAAAATGCTAACCACCGATAAGGGTTGAGTTCAAGCTTTTTTCTCTTGCGCATAAGTAAAGTGAAATGGTCTTATATCAGGTGTCAGGTGTTTATTACCGGAAGTTATTATATGTATATATATATACTTAGGAAAGTACAATACGAATGCTCACCTTGAACCCAAGTTCTCCTGGATTTTCTGGTTCGAAATCATATAGTGCTGTACAGCATGGCTGACGATTTGAGGCCGGAGTTTTTGCTGGTGATCTCATAGGCGATGGCAATGGCGAAGCTGAAAATGTTATAATAGAAAAGCTGAATTCATTGAGCAAGTGCAAAATTTAGGATTCAAGGATTTATTAATGTACAAAATAGGTGAAAGACATCCAAGACATGGTACAAATGCAATACAGTGGATTTTTTTCTTAAAGACATGCATAAATTGATTATATATTTTGTGCACAGATTAATTTAACTTCTCGTAACTAAAGTTTGCTCAGTTTGAACGGTTTTTTTATTATTTTAAAAGCAGTATATTATTTTTCAGCCACTGCCAATAAATATGAGGAACTAGAAATAGTCTTGGATTGGTTAAATCTCTGAAACACTGTAACACAGGCCACCATATACGGTACCAATTTTTTATTAATTATTACGTGGTATGAAGAGTGTGAAATTCTTCATTATTTCTCCTAATTTTTACATGAGCCGTTTTATTTGGAAATAATGTAAGTAAATTTTTTTTCCAGGATTTTCATATAACATATTTTTTAAATGGGTACGTTGATGTTGAATATGTGGAATGCAAAAAAGGTATGCTTTTTTATTTTATTTCTTAAGTGAACTATTTTTAATTATCACATATTATTTGAGTTCCATTTTAGAAAGATGAACAGTAAATTAAGTACCATATACATACCTCCAGAGGTTTTATAATAAAATGTTTAATTTTTATAACATAATCAACGTATAAAACATGTTACCTACCAGAAATATAATGGAACAACAAATAACAAAAATTAAGAAAGAAGTGGTGTTGCTGGTCTCAGAGGCCAAGGTGTAGGTATATATAATACATATACAGTAGGCATACGTATACGTATGTATATGTATCCTCCATTTACGAGGATTCACTTTACCGCGCTTGGCATCAACATCAACCATAAAAGCTACTACTGTGACAGCCGTAACAGAACATTCATCTAGCAAACATGATTTCGAATAAGTAACATAAAACTAAGGAAATAAACGACAGTTACATAAAAAAATGTTTTTTGTTGCCAGTAACCTTTTAAAAGGCCTCTACTTATATTTCCTCTAACCTAGTAAGAACTAAATACTTATTTGAGAATGTATAATGGAACCTTATGAAAACGGTTTTTCATGATTCTATTTACGCACTTTTTTCATGGAGCCAATTACCCCCTAAATGGAGGGATTACTATATATATAAACCTCTACTGCTCAAATTTAAAGAACTGTTTCTAGAGTGCTAATGAACCAAATTTGAGAAGTTGGGCGACGTTGAAGGCAATTTAATGGACTTTAAATGAGGGGCTATCCGGTAGCGAACCAACCGATCTCCAGTCAACTTCGTTCAAAATACTTCCTCCTGTTTTATAAAAAAAAAACAAAAAAAAGCTCCCAGCGACAGATACGTTAATTGTTCGTAGTAAGAATGTCCGATCAAAAAAGTTCTAGAAAGTGTCTAACAAACTTGTTTAGCTTATTTATTAGAATTTCATTAAATGCAGATTAAATAACAAAAAAATAATAATAAAATAATGACAAATTATTTACCTTAACTAAGCCGATTGCCCACTTAACAGATGACACTTCAAAGAAACTGGTTTATTCATGCCATAACTACCACTGTGTTAGGAAGCATGTGAAAAGCTTGTTTCGCAAGGAGCGGTCAGGAACAACAATATTAAAAACGCTGATATCTGCGGAAAGTAATGCTAGAAATATTGCATCGGACTGGACTACTACTCTACTACTCATCAAAAGAAATTTAAGACCAACAATACAAGGAGGAAGTTCAGCTGGATTGTAGGGAAAAGCAAAACGGCGATCGACGACAAGACTGAGCTCAGGTATTCCAGGATAGCTCTTTTATGCCTTATTTTGTTAAATCCTCTACTAAAGTCTGTAATAATTCCATTCTACAGGGCAAATATAGAGGTATTAACAAATTTTAGTAGATTTGTTGCAATGGATTTGCATTTAATGTAGCCACAATGTAAAAAGCCCAAAATATTGTTGGAATGAAAATACAAAACTTTATAGATTAAAGACTAAAACAACACAGGCAAATTTAAACTTATAATTTACCTTCTAGATATGTAATTTCTACAGATAGTTAGGGGTGCCGTTTAGAAAATGATGTCAATTTTTCTCTATTATATTAGGATTTATTAGAAGACTTTAAATAAAGAAGCATATTAAGCTAAACTTATAGTGTAATTAAAAGAACAGTAAAATATAACTTTTATATATAGAGAAAGTATATGAAGATTAAAAAGGCTTCTGGAATTCTCTGCTTCTCTGATCGTTAAAGGTCCCGATCAATCCTCTTTTCTTATGAATACTTTCAGGTACATCCCTCTTCAACGTCCAGAAATAATCAACCATCAAACTAGCTTTCCACTTTTCCTGATATCTACATTCCATGACATTTTTGGTCGTATACATTTCATTCATGATCGTAGTAATTTTCTTTAAAACAAAGTCTAAATTTTCAGAACATTCTTTCAAGTGAATGGAATACCCAACAGGCAAAAAGGTGAAGTTATTATCATTATACAGTAAAGCCATTTTAAGGCTTCTTTTCCAATAGTCTATAAAAAGTCTCCAGTTGCTTGCGTTTTATTCCACATAGAACATTTTTACTAGGTTAGACACGTCACAGCTATCGACTAAATTTCCTTCTTGTGCAGAAAGTGGTCCCTTTTTCGGTTTCTATACCATTAAAAATTATTTCGCTAAAATTGTTTTTTCTTTTAACTTGGCAGAAAGCAATTCCGCGGAATCTTTCGGATGATTGAAGTATTTTACCAATTTGTTTGATTCACTATGTGAAAACAGTTGAGGCGTTTGGTTATATTTGATAAAGTAATCGTTAGATTTTTTGTAGTTGGCAGAGACACTTGCCTCTTAAGACTGAGAAAGAGAGAAAGTTTGGACGATGATAACCCAGGAGTTCTGGAACACTTGGATTTCGAAGCACAGGCCATATCACAGAATGAAAATAAAAAAATAAAAATAAAAAAAACACTAGCACTAAAAGGGTAGGACCAATTAATAATGTTTAAAGATGAACTGATTCAATTTTTTGTTATATCCTCTTAAAAAAAAATTTATCAAAAACGTCAATTTTTTAGACGCTAAACGTTTGTAACCCCTTAAAGACAGATATATATTTTAAAATGTTGCTTCTGTTATCATTTTTATGCAAAGGGACAATTGCCATATTAAACAAGGACAAGACAAAATAACCGCAGTTATTAAAATATGCTGCTTACTTTTTCAGAAACAAAGGCTTTATTTCTTGAAGTTTTGATATGATAAGAACGTTAGATCAAGTAACTGAAGGCTCGAGAAATAAAATTATGTGTAGAAATGATTGAAGATTGCGAGAAGCAAAAAGGTCGGACATTTTACAATTTACTCACTAGGAACTCAAGAGAAAACTAGATCTAATGATTTATTAGAAGCGTTGCAAATTCCGCTAGGACTGGATCAATTTCGAGACAGAAATTCTAGAAATAAATACATGGCGGGAATATTTAGCTCTGTTTTCAAGAATTTTTCAGAAACTGAAAAAAAAATTTCTTGGGAAGTATTGTATTCAATTCTTTTTGGGAGAAAATCATACAATTTTAATAAAATTTGTCAACCGACGCATTATTCGAAATTTTCACATTTATTCTACTATGAATTTTACATCCGAAATTCAAACGTCTCTATGTGCCGTTATATCTGTTCCTGGTTGTGCTAAATCTGAAAGTGTAGAAGTTATTTGTTTTTGTAGTGCTGTATAAGCTATCTTACTTGCCTATATAACGGTATAGTATTACTGCCACTGACATTAATTCGTAAAAATATCGATAATACTAATTTTAAAATGCAAATTGATCACCATATAATATTATTTTTATTCTCAAGTTATTTTGTCGATATTTCAGCATATATTGACTTCCCTGAGATAATTAATTACTTTTGCATATGAAACAAAAACTACTTAAAACAATAAAATATATTCAGTGATTCACGGTTAACGTTTTTAATTAAGTAATTACTTAACTCTTTTTTAGATGAGTAAATATCTAGAACTCTAAATTTTTAATTATATTGGTATGATGTTATACTAATAACTTTCGTTATTTTTGCACTATATGTAATTGTTCGCGTAAGCAGCGAATTACCACACAAGAAAGCGAGGTAAATTTGAGTTAAAGTTCTCGATCAAAATGAAAATGAATAATGGAAATAATACATCCCATTAAAACCTACGAAGTCATTATGTCGCCACAACAGCTCGTAATGGTGTAAATAAAATAACAAAAAATACGCCTCATTTTACCGTAATGATGAAAGCACCACCTATAAGAGCAATTCATTAAATTGCATTTCACTGATTGTTAAACAGGATTATACAGGGGGTATCCGCATACTCAATAGTAGTGCACGATTATAGAACCTTATAAGTCGAAGTCTTATAGGTAGAAAAATAAAAATGGTTTATTCCGAAACATTAAGTACTTTTCATTTCTTCACGAACCTTTCAAACCACATACTAAAGTTGAGAACAAATATCACCAGTTGAACGTCAATGAAAGAAATATAAAAAATATTCCCAGAAATAGTCTGACAATAAAATCGCTGCAATACTAGAAATAGGGTCTAGACCTTAGGCAAATAGAGAACTTGAGACTTTGCTATTTTTCCCTATAAGCTACATTTCTTTACTAAATTTGTCGATTAATTATTATTTCTTCAAATAGGACTATTAATCTAATAATAATGATTAAGGCAATTTTAAGAAACATAACTTTAAGTTTATTAGACATACATGATCCTGTCTCACCGTTTTAACGTTATGATAGGTGGGGTCTCGCAGACCTCATAAAAATCTCTATTCGTTAAGAAGTATTACATATTTATAATGTGATGCAAAGTTAATTAACATAACTATATTTTCTAGATATATTGATATGCCTCAAAGTAGAAAACCGGAATATAGAGTCAAACCTTCCCAAATAATTCCATTTTTGTCGCGCCCAATGGTACTCACGCTTCGTTTAATTCTTTGTTCACCTATCACTTCGAGTGTTAAAGATAAATAGGAGGAATCAAAGTCTTTTAAATTTACGAGGATACATATGGATTTCTTAATGATTTTGAGATGTTTAATCTGATATTCCGACGAATGTTATCCTTGTATTTTTCTATTTGAAAATATATACTTCCAAATTGTCCCATATAAATAAAAAATTAGTCCAGTATTGTTTTATTACCTAATTTTTCCAGGTACTCAAGTCTTTCTTGCATTTTTACGACTTTCTCTGGATTTATTGGACCCGTCTGGATGAAATTTTATATACATAACTTGGAGAAGTCTCTAAAATATAACGAAATCAGTTAATCAACTTCAGAAAGGTTATTAATTCGTTTGTATACTTTTTCTATGTATGTTCATGCATAACTTTTTAATAGGTTTACCAATTTTGAAGATTTTTGTTGAAAAGACATATTTCTCTCAAAGAATTTTTTATAAAATCCAGTAGGTAATTTTTTTCAAATTTTGAAGAATTGTACTCATTTTCTCAGGTTTGTACTTAACCCTTTGGTACCCAATTTTTTTCTTCGTCCTTCGATAACTATTTTGAGCAATTTCGAATTATTGGTGACCATAGAGCGTGTCCTTATTGTACTAAATCACAATTTTACCTAAAAAGCAGAAAAAATGGTGAAGAGCCCATTTAACACCTATACAATGTAAAATGGGAACTATATGACACATGTGATAATTTGAAACAGACGGTGGTGCTCATAATTATGTCCCATTGGGGCCGAAAGGGTTAAGAATTATTGAACTGATTTGGATGGAACTTTTTGTACACAAATTGCAGATATTTTTGCCATTTAGGTCTGTTTGGATATTGCCTAGTGACTATTGAAAGAATTTTGACTTTATTTGCATGATTGTTTTGAGGTAAACTTAAAATATGTGCTATTAGTTTCTAGGTGTTAAACTTTCCGTTGGCCTGTGTTAACTTTAGGTGCGTTCTTGATTTTCTCGAAAAGGGAATTTTTCTATTCTAATACTCCGAGGAAATTTAAACACACTTTGTCCGTTTCCTTCTTTTCACGTAATACAGTAACACTGTATGTGCCGGAGACCTATCCTTTGAAATATGAACATTTTGGCTAGCATTAAGTAAATATTAAAAACTTAGAAATAAAAATTAAATTTCCTTCAAAATTAATATTCGGAACAGTTAAAAATTCATTGTAATGAATGCAAAATTCCATTTGCATTTCTCTAAACCGTTAAAAGGCATCATATAGGTGAAAAATCACCCCATGCAAATTGTTCCTCTGATATTATTAAAAAATCAAATCACTAATTTTAAAACAGTTTACTTCACATTTAGTTCGTATAACATATTTAACTTCATTGAATTAATAAAATAAAATTTAATTACTGGGGTGAAATTTTGCCATGATAACATTAACATGATTTTTTTTGATGATACCTTTTAAGGGTTAAAAACGAGGCTTTAAGGAAAAAAATTGTAATACACACACAAACACACTTTATTTTTTGTATATACACGTATAGGTGTGTGTATGAGAAATTCCAATCCAAGATTTGCCTGTTGCTGTAACTCGAAGATTTATGCTGCTTCAGCAGAATTTATCCTTACAAAGCATATAATTGCACTAATTGTCACTTCACCCGCATTTGAGCGTAGCAAAGGTTATATCATCCACTTCATCCAACAGCTGCTACTGTTAGTCAATATATGAAGCAATGTTCTCTATCGTGAATATCATCACTTCATCTCTAATAAATATGAGACATAAATAAATTATTTTGTTAAAAAAAAAAAACTTAAATAGTATGCCTGAACTCTTTTGTTTCTTCTTCAAAATACTGCTAACCAACCTTCATCAGAATAACTTAACACATTGATTCAAAGTAATAACACGTAAACAAAGCGCAAACTGAAAACTTATTACTTATAAAATAATTAAGGTTACACCTTCATTTTGTTAGGCATTACGCTTGGGAATGTTTCGTATACAAATTAGCAACACACAACACCATGAACACCAAATGGTATAAAAGATTAGTTTAGATTTAATTTTTTTTATGTTCTTAAAATTGAACTGATAGAATGGGAAATGTTTTATGGCTATAATTTTAGAAGTCAATTTTGACAAAAATTCATATAAATTACTTTCCTTTGATTTTACATTTTTGCATCATACAATAATGTTCTTTATTTATGATGTGTTCATCTTACTATGAATTATTTTAAATTATTTAAATAATTAATAATTACCTTTTTAATTGCTTGCTATTTATATACAGCGAAATATATGACCAAATGTGTAATCATTAAAACAAACATTTTGAAGAAGTTGCCGAATTCGAAATTAAATATTCTATATGATATTATTCGATATTACGGTTAAACACATATATACCTAACCAGTCACCTAGACTATTTTGGTAGTTCTATTGGTAAAGGTGCAAGACCTAGCAAAACACTAACACGAACGCCAAATTTATGAAAAAGAAACACAGCATGCAATTAAATAATATTAAAAAAAAACTAAGAGGAGTTTACTTGCGACCAATATGGTTTAAATTTAAAAGCAACTGAAGTCAAAACACTACATAGAATACAAATTAAATAGGAAAAATTTGTTAGAATAATTTGTTTTTCAACTTATACACCGTTTCCTAGTTGTTTACCATTGACAGATCGAGCTGGCGCATGACCGTTATCCAATTCCAGATGAGAAGGTTTCGTTACTATAAAATTTTGTTTTAAGTAAATTTTTGAATATATAAATAAAGTAGCTTAAGTAAATTTTTGGATACGGAATTAAAGGACCTACATGATATTGCTAAACCATTTTGGAAGGATTTTGCCCATGGCTAACTAATACATGTTCAAATTGTTGTGATAAACACAAGTTACAAAAATAATTATGTAAATATGCAATAACTTTACTCAAAAAATAAGATTAATATTTTTGCTAACAAACAAAATCGCCAATATGAACATCAGCCACCTAATAATAGACAAAATTCTGCCAATATGGACTAGTCATTTGAAATAAAATGTACGTTTTAAAGTAAACAAAGGTATAGCCATTTAAGGTATGATCATTCAACTTAGAATATATACACATTGAAATAAAAATCCCATCACCAGTTAGTTGCGTCCATCCACTAGTTATAGTTTTTAATCAATACTGAAAAGATCTCAATTCGTAACGATTTCAGACTTATACGTGAAACAGGTTTTTACAATATACCAAGTTATAAATTTCATTAGATTAATCAAATTGTGATAACAAATTAAAGCCAAGAAAAATCAAATACCAAAATATAACAGTCATGGTCCAAATAAAAGGAAATGACGGGTAAGATTGTTATAAATTGAACTGTCTGATACCTTCAACCAGTTACAAAAATTTTCGCAAATTGCTAAAATTGCTTTACCTCAACACGTTTTACTAAAAGAAATTATTATTCCGAAAAAACTTGTTCAGCAAATCAGTTTTCTGCTCGTGGGAAACTTTAAATTTAAATATTTAAAAGTAGTAATAGATCAACTTCGTGTTTATAATTATTTTCTAAAAATGGATTCGCTCTTTAAAAATTTTTAATATCCGATTTCGAAAAAGCCATTTATTATTATAATATAACAACTATAGATATTAAGAAAATAATGCAAGTCATACAGAAAAAGATGGTTAAAAAAATGGCTTCAACATATCTACATATATATAATAAAATTGTAACAGAGGTGTTACTATAAATGAAAAATATTATCTGAAGTAATATCAATTTGATTTTTATAGTAAATAAACATGACAACTTTAACAATTTTTAGTTATTTCTTTGATTGGTCTATTCCGAACAAACACGTCATTGTGACGACATCAAAGAAACGTGCAGAAGAGTTTCATTCACTCTTCTCCCTGACTGTTAGGATTATACAGAGTATGGTTATCCACATACTCAATAGTAATGCAAGATTATAAAGTTAAATCAATTCTTAAAGGTTTGCTGTAAGAATACTCTTTAGAATTAAATTTGAATAAACCAGTTTCATTTTTGAAAGTATAGAATAGATTTGTTAACATATGTTCACGTAATCGATAAAGTGAATTATATAGGTTTTTCCATTTTAGTATTTCTCGATCACTTGAAAGTTAAAATTTGCTACAGCATTCTTAGATATCTCAACCTAAAATACTCTTGCTTTACTTAAATATCTATTCAAAACAATGATGGCCATTAATTTTGAGTAGAAACGTAAAGTAATTTTGTTGATTCTTTTGTTGTGTTTTAACAGATTACTATAAGAACTACATTTTTTTATACTTGTGAATACCTCTTATTGCGGGCGTACTCCTTTATGTACGAAATATAAGAAACATAAACAACTTTACAGTAAGCAAATAAATATGAATACAAAAGAATCAAAAGACCGAATAATTATTCCTATTCCTTTAAAGTACTTATAAAATAAACTTGTAAGCAATTAAAGAAAAGAGTATGGACTAACGAAGAAACTGCAAATTTTTAATTTCTTAAAATACAATCTTTGTTTTGGTAGAAGTTCTCTTCATTTTGTCTTCCAAATTGATAAATTATTACGTAGACTGAAGCACTTGACAGCTATTCATTTTCATTCGACATATTTAGAAAGGCACGCAGTCTTAAAACTAAATTTAATTCGCGAGTATACCTTCTCTAACAACTTAAAATTAATAGAAAAAATACGACACAATTGTTTAAAAAAAAAACATGAAGTACATTGCACTGATATAGAGTAATACTAATGTTATAAATAGCAAGAAATAAAAATAAGAACGATGATCAGTTATTCAAATAAACAAAACATTTATTACATAAGGATTCTACATACATTGCACCGAAATCGACTTAACCCATGTATCAAATTCACTATTTAATTCAAATGTATAGTTGACAACGCGAAACATACTTAGATATACTTTTGATGCCGAATAATGACCATATAATCAAATGACATCATGTGGTATTTAAAAACTGCGCTTTCTGAAATTATGATTTTAAAGTAACAGTAAATGAAAAGAAACATAAAATGCAAGGTTCTGTTTTAAAAATTAGCGCTGCGATTTATGAGTATTAACAAAACATACATCGCTGTTCAATATCCGTGTACAGGGTGTAATTGTACCCCATATATTTTTGTAGCAAAATTTGGCTGCATTTTATTAATTTTTACAAGATAAATATAATAGAATTTAAAAGTCTAATTCAAATTATAAATTTTTTAGAAACAAAATGTAAGATGCATTGTAAAGATTTAAATTTAGAATTTGCTAGCTAAGGGTGTATTTACACCCCTATATACAGAGAGAAGGTTAAATATTAAACTTAATATGATAATATCCGAAATGTCAAATTTCATGTTTCTTATGAATTCTCATGAAGAAATTATATTAATTTCTCTTAAAAACTCTTTACCCGTCTTGTCGTTTTTATTAGAGATTGATACTGACCTACCGCTGTTCGCTCACAGCAGATACTCGAACATACCAAAAGCTATTAAGCATACTTTGCCTAGCAAAAATCTATTAGAATCTTTTGATCGACAGCACTTAATTACCGGTAGAGTCATGTTGGGAGCAGTGATTCTGTCGGATACAGTGACTCAGAATTGTTTCATCAAAAAAGCAAGGCCCTATGTATTTGTCCCCTTGCTCATCGGAAGTGTTTCGTGCCCCAAAACATCCAAATTAGCCGATCGGCAACTCGGGCGTTACGTGGGCGTACGTAATACTGTGTGTAGTATTTTTTCTTGTTATTAAAATTACTTTCAAACTTATAAAAATGTGAATTGTTTTTCAATAATACTTTCTATTCATTTATAGAATACCACGTTGCAAATCATTGCTGTGAAAAATAAGCAATCATTCAGGAGGGGAAATAAAAAATGGGTTACTCTTGATAAGGTGTAGCATGTTAATAAGAAAATCTTCTCAGACAGCTGGAATTCCATTCGCCATATTCAAAAGGTAGCACATAAAGCAAAGAATTCTGAATCACTTGAGAATGATTAGAGCCTAATTATCCCCTTAACATTTTCATAGTGAAACAAGAAAAAACACTCAAAGTGTTATCATCACTGAGCTCTTTTATTTTACAGTTTGCAAAAAACAAAAAAAAAATACAAATAGATAACATTTCAAAAACTAACAAAATAGAAACCAGAGCCTTGCAACCTCGCAAGGGTAACGGCCTTCAGCCGCAACGAGGTGGACAAATTCAATGACAATCTGCAAGATTTGATCAGTCGCAACTAAAAGTTTGTTGACAGAACACGGATTTTTAACCTGGACGAAACTTCCACTATAAAGGTATATAAACCCCAGAAAGTTATAGATTCCAAAGGAAAGAAAGGTGTAGGCAGTCACGATGTTTTATCTCCTAGATTAGCATTTCCTCGGAAAATACTTTAAGGAGCATATGACTATAAACACACCGCCAGGTATATTCGGATTGGCATCACCGACTAGGTGAATAAGATTCACCATATTCCCAAAAGTGATGACAGATTATTAAACTATCTAATGCTTCTAAATAGTTGCACTTATGTGTCGAAGCACTAGACCTGCAAAGTGCAGGAATTCATATCTTATACTCCAATACTTCATCAAAGTTGCAATCACTCGGAATTGACAGTCTCTTCAAGGTTTTTACAACGCCCCTATCGATTCCTGACGTTTGAGACATCCTGTTAAGCCGGTAATCATATACGACTTAGGTGAAATCATAGGAATAGCCTTTAAAAAGGTCATTACTGCAAAAAATATAGCAAATTCTTCCGTATCACACTGTTAACACTGTTAACGTAACATCACACTGTTGACCCACTTGACAGGCATATATTCACCGATGAAGATTTTCTGCCTAAATCACAGTCAATTCAAATGTCACACTTTAAGCTTCAATAAATATTGCGGGTTTACTCGATTTGAACGCGAGTTCTTGGGTTGGACAATATTTTTCACGCACACAGACTTATCAATCGGAAATATTTGAGGCTCCCACAAGTTCCCGAAGCAAACGCAACGACCTAAACTAATATTCGTAAACCACCAGACAATTCAAGAAACACCTCCTAGCACTCCAACGACCTTATCTGAGTTTTATAGATCTGCTTTACAACCACAGCTGATTCAAATGGAAATGCCTGGTTCTTCATTAAACTTACAGCAACTATTCCCAGCAGATATGTCAATGATCATCAGTTTCTCAACACGATCCAAAGATTTTTAAATCTTGTTTTGAGTTAAGGGACCCTATAAAAGCGGCACCAAGCCAAACTAACAGAAAGGAAGGAGGTAGCTTTTATGTACGAATATCAAAAAATAGTCCAACAGCCGGACTTTCTCGTGTATGTCAGATTGATTGGCTTGGCTGCCGAAAATAATGAGTCAGTGTTCCGGTCACGAACCTACCCTATTAATAAATTCTGTAATTGTGTATTACAAATATCCTGAACCTAGTTATTAAAACTAGACAATCTGCACTCAAATGTTAATCTGTTCTATACATTCTTCGAATTACAATTAATAAGTAAAATGCTCATAACGAAGAAGTTTATACAAAAAGAAAAAATAAAAATAAAAAACAGCCACAATTCCAAGCTTACTTGCTGTTTAGCCCGATAAAATAAAGTCAGGTTGGCTCGGTTTCTGTGCTTTATAATAAATTCAAGTTAAAAATAATAATTGTTAAAAATTGCGAGTTTTCATATTATTTTAATTTATCATCTCATACTTCGTGTTTATTTTGTACGTTAGTTATTTAGATGTTTATTAATAAAATGTGAAGAAAATCCTAAGCATATTGCCATTTCGCATTGTATGAATAAAAGAAACAAAATTGTTTTGTAAGAAATGTTTTTAGATTCTGATAGAATTTAATAATGTGAAGAAATATGCATACCGGTTTAATTGCTTTTACTTGTGTACTGAGAATAACTATTGCACTCAGAATACAAGGTTACGATCCGATTTCCAATGTCTTCCATTTTCACGACTACACTGTGGACTTGTGTATTTATTTTTGTTATTTATTACTTCAATGATACATTTTGAAGTAATTTAACAAATGGTTTAATTAAAAAAAAAAAAGTAATAAAAAAAATGTAATTTGAACTGGACTTAAGTACGAGCTATAAAAAATTAATCTTATATAATTAAATAAATGCAAATAATCTCGAAAAAATGAAAAACAGTAAATAAAACTAAATGAAAATAAAATAAATTTCACCTGTCCAAGGATCGTTGAATTGAGTATTGGTTCGTATACTATTTAAATTACTAAAATCTTTACTATTTGACGTTGAGCTCATTGCAGTTGTCGTCGAAGTGGTTGGTGGTGGATTATTCCAAGCATTGAGCCAATCAAAAGTATCTATACTACCAAGAGCTTGTTTTGACGAGTTGGTAGTGGATGAGTTGTTGTTGCTGATTGTTAATCTGGCATTAGCTAGGGACTGATATGATCCATAGGCGCGATTTCGCGTAAAGTTTGAATTTATTGCTTCAAAATTATAATTATCGGTACTACTACTAGCAGTTGTGGATAGGTTCTGTTGGGAACTGTACAATTGGTGATGGGAGTTTGTACATGACTTGTTTGATAGTATACGGGTAACAGGATAGTAGCGCCCACTTGATATTCTTGAATGAGCGCTATTACCACTAACTCCATTCCCGTTTGATTTTATGCCATGTCTATTCGCACCTCCATCTGGTCCCCCTGATCCTGCACCTGCATCAATATTCAAATCATGTAGAGTTTTTGGTATAAATTCTCCTTTTGGACGACCTTCAGCTTCCTCACGCCTGTAAGCACAAGTGTGAAATATATACAATGCAATAATAAACTCTATTTCTCACTTTTGATGTAAAGTTTCAGTAAGAACCTTTAGGACTTCTGCACACTGAGAATGATAATCGTAAAGAGCTTCACAAAATGTTACAAGTTGTGAAATTTGTTCTACCTAAAATGAGCCAAACAATATTCATGTCAATAGTTTAAGTGCAATTGAGACAAATAATGCTAGCATGTAAACTTACATCATTCTCCAGCAAATTAAACATCCCCATCTGAGCGAGGTGCAACGATTCTGCGAATTTTTCTTCGGCACTACGAATTTCCTCATCTGTAATATGAGATCCTTTTTTAAAAAAAATAAAAGAAAGCAATTTACCGAAGCGATGTAAAATAAATAATGTAATTAAAGTGAAATAAAATTATACCGTTTAGCGATAATGTGTTTCAAAAATCATTTAATGTAGATAATAGAGGATTTTTGGATAATGTTGGTTGAAATCATAAGTAACCACGGTAGGCCCATTTATAAATATAGGATGATGAAGTTTTTTTACGTCCATTTGGATGATTACCGCATTGATGAATCAAAAATGAAAAAAGAAAAATTTTCTAATTATTATTCCGTTCTGATATATTTCTTAATATGGCATAAATTACACTAGAAGCAGCAAGCACGTTTATTTAACAAAGTCGAATTTAGGTTTGACTGAATAATTGCTAAAAGGAGATCGACGTTAAAGGTACTTTTTTATTTATCATATATTTCAATATTCAAAAGTCTTTATTATTATACAAGTTGAAGATGTAGGTTGTGATAACTTTTATTCCACAAATGTTTGATCTCCAAAAATTGCCTAGCGTTTTGTATTTATTTAATCTTTTGCAATGTAATACAATGAAGAAAATAAAAATGTATTACTATTTATAGCTAGATTTTTCGTTATATTGTTAGATTTGTAGTTTCTTTAACGTTGGAATGCAAAAGCTTAATATAGAGTAAACTATACACAATTCACTTCTTCAACTACTAAGCGGTTTTTTGACGTTCTTGATTTTGTTCTAACACAAATAAGTATCGCAAAGTAGTTATTAAAGGAATGTTGTTGCTAAATGCTATAACATAAACATTTCCACCACAACAACTCTTAGGCGTTTAAAATATAATTATACCTTTATACTATTTTTATTTTTGTTTCTCTGCGTCTACATATCGACCATATAATTTTATAATAGAATCTAAATACAGGAAATAAAAACATCTTTAGAAAACTAAAGGTAAATTTTTAAATCTGTAAACTAAAGCTTTTTCTGATATGATAATGGGCATAAATCACTGGCCCTTCTCATCTCCCGTTTTTGAGGTGTGTTTTAAAATTTTGTATTCATTTTAATCAATTCATTTCTGAAAATTTGTTTCACTATAGAATTGGTCCGTTGGAACATAAACAGTAAATGAGAAAAATTCCGATATAATTTGAGAATTTTAAAGGAACAGCGTCGCCTTTTTTTAATGTGGCTACATTTAGTTCATTAATCACCAAACAATCGCGCTTCAGTCTTAAAACCGCGAGTTTTTAACATTTGTTTAAACTCTAACTCTGCTGTTATTAATTGATAATAAAAAAAATTGTCATTAATTTAATTAATATAAAGTAATAAAACAAAGATTGCAATATTTTAAAAATGGTCATATAATTTTTGCCTAGTACAATGAAATAAAAGTTATTTGGGTAGTTCGTTTTGTTATCAACGAGGAGAATTCAAGTGTTAATGATCATTTCTGTGTTATTTAGTCTTTGGTAAAACAGTCTATTATTATTTGTTCCTTTATTAGGCCTTGTTTTTGCAATTATTTTGCTTGTAAAGAAATAATCATTAATTTTAATAGAAACATTGTTTTGCTTTCTATTTTGGTTGAGAAAAAACTGCACAAACTTCTCTTGTCATAGGGAAGAACTACACCGAATGCAACTAATTGCTACTGTCGTCTGTCTGGATTTTTCCTTTGAAGCACTGAAAATCTAATATCATATAAACTTAAATTACGATTACGAAATACGAATTTAGGAAATCAATTATTTTCTAAGTTCTGTAATGCAGGACCTAAAACGCAGTAAGTGGAAAACGACGCTTTATAAAGGACCGCGAAAAACCTTTTTAAAGTTTTTTTCTTTGCTTGATATTTGATTATTTTTTAAACCATTCAATATGAGGAAAAAAGGCGCATTTAGATAAGTAGTCTTTTTTCATTGTTTTTTCCTTTTAATTTGTAGCAATTACGACTGTCAATATTTAGCAAAGTAAATCACATATTCAGATTTAAAAACATTGTACAAATTAGATATTGCAAAGAACTATGCAGTCTGATGTACATTGCCGACTAAAATGCAGTAGAAATTGATAAAAGTCGATGAGTTACTCGAATATATATCTTTTTCTGTCTTATTAGTTATTGGATCATCAAACTACAACAACAGACTGCAACTGCCACGATCTACGATCAGTTTAAAAACGATAGAAAAAATCAGATGGATGTTAAATGTTGTTAATTCTTTTATGTATAATAAACCCATCATTTATTACCTATAAAATAATTATACAAGTAAAGCAAAATGGTACAAAACTTGTTAGTTCCTTTGAATTTCAAAAAAAAAAAACTTGAATTGGATAAAGCTTTATATGCTTTGCATATTCCGTCTTTACTATACGAGGGTGGTTTGAAAAGCCTGTACAAAATTGAAAAGTACTTAATTTGTCCGGATAAACCATTTTCATTTTTCAACGTAGTCTCTTCTTAGGCATATACACTTCGTCCAATGTTGTTTCAGTTTGTTGATCCCTCCTGAATAATAAGATTGGTCCAATTCCGCAAAAAAAAGCATTCGTTTCCGCAATTACATCTTCGTTTGATTATTCAAACGATTTTATAATCCCTTTCTCGCCAGGCATTTTTTCATATTGGAGAACAGGTAGTAGTTTGCGAGAGTCGAATCTGAAGATTAAGGGGACGTGAAACGAGTTGGAACCTTGGTCCATCAATTTGGCGACCACTAGTCCAGTATTCTTTTCGTCCGCAGTGACGAAACGACAGTCCTGTGGCTTCCGATGAAATAGCTGCAAACCGTCCTTGGAACACGGCACACGATTTCATCATTCGACTTGCATGATTCAAACGAACGCTAATCACACAGTAATAAATCAATAAGGCTGAAATTTGGTGTGGGTTTCACCAAGAGATGCTACTAACTGAAAATAGCCAGGGATGCTATTTCTCTGATTTTGCACGAACTTTCCAAGCCACCATCGTATAATTGCAACTTGCAATTAGAATTCTCAGCAGCTTTACATGCCTACCCACTTTTCTTTTACATTTTGTTCTTCCTTTGAATTTTTATGCGATATAAGCGGAGCGCATGTACTCTAAAGTCATGGTTGAGCTGATAAATGAAGATCGAAGAGGTTTTTCTCAAGTTTTATAATTTTTGTATTAATGACGTGGAGACGATGGTAAAAATCATATTTTCCCTACCCATTCCCACTGTGCGGATTTGTTTCTGTAACTGAGAAATTTCCTGTTTTCTCCAAATTTTAAATCTGAAAAAGGAATTATAGCGAGTTAAGTGTTCACTAATGGAACAAATGAAATGAGGTAAATAAGAAATAAATTACTAGTTATTAATTATCAATTAATTTTTCTGATATTTTATTCTCAAATATGTAAATAATCATCATTACTTATTTCTCACTAACATTTGATTTGAATTTTATTTTATAAAAATAAATGTATTTGTTGTTCGACGTTTGGTGCACCCAACCCTTTTTATTTTTTTACATCAAAATAAACGTCAATATTTCAAAAAAAAAAGATTTTGGGTCGGCTCAATACCAGGAGCCCCAATTATAAAGAATCTAATTTAAAATACCCTATCTTCTGTAATACATTTCTTTGTCAATGAAAGTATAACTTTCTTGCACAAAATATCTCAATTAATGTCCGTTTTTCTAAAGTAGCAATGGGCTGGTGGTCCTACCAGAAAGCGATGAGGAAATGGACAATATTGAAAGGAGAAAAAGTTGAAATAAAATAAAAAATCGCACTTTTCACCCTTTTTTGCTCATTTCTGTGCAATTGTACAGGGGATCTCCTAGAAAAACATAAACTCATTCCCTGTGACTATACAGTTCATTTATCAGGCACACAGATGTCCACCAAAATTGCAACCTTGCACTTAGTGGCTAGCAAATGAGAAAGGCATTGCATCATTTGAACCAAGCATGCGGTCTACCCAGCGATCAGTAATCTCTATACCAAATATTGTAATAACAGCACATCTAGTTACTGAATTAAAAGTAAGACAATTTTCTGCCTAATGAAGTTCATGAAAGTAATTAAAACAAAAGCAACTTTTTCCATAGTTAACAAATCTTTATCTCGGAATCAGAGAATCACCGCTTTATTGAGGTCAACTCTCTTAACCTGTTCTATGGATTTTAGCAAACAGATTATTATCACATGGCAATCGTCACAGAATAAACGTTGGAAAACCAACCAAGTTAAAAATCTAAACTACTCCCAATTACTCAAGAAATGAGCGTTATTATTAAATATATAATGGTATTTTTGCTCTCACACTACTTGTAAAAAATTACATGGATTTTTGAAAATTTAACTGCTATCAACTAGAACAGTGATTACTAGAGGATTAATAGCGATAAAATGTTAAATATTTTAAATAGAAAAAATACCAATTGGTTTTGTATTCCTAATAGGACTTCCCAGTGGTGACCATGCTGTCGTTTAATATTAACAAAATCAGTTTCTTAGGAAAAACAAAAA
>MNCL01000443.1:0-22610 GCA_001932985.1 Proctacanthus coquilletti
GCATGGTATCCATAAATTACCTGAAAGATGGACTAAATGTGTAGAGGCCGATGGCCAATATTTTGAATAAAAAATAAATGAATTTACCTTCAAAATTACGTGTTTTTTTTTAACAAAAAACCGGAAAAAACTTATGCATACACCTGGTATTAACCCTCTAGGGGCACGTGTAGCTCTCAAGTCACATATTAATATACCGATACTTTATTAATTAATTTAATATTTTTCCACAATGTGGCATATACATTATTGTTCTGCAATGTTTACTTGTTAACCAGTAACATTCCTGATAACGACTATCAACTCTAAACTGAAATTTCAAAGTAAATGTCAAAGTAACGCTTTTGTGCAATTATCATTATTTATTCATCTATTGGTGTTTGTGAAACAAGAAAAAGCGTGCATAATAGCTCTTGGTTAGTATATGAATAATATATTTTCCTTTGCATTTCAATCAATCATATTGTAATTTTTATTTGCATGTAAGATAGCTTTGCGACTTTTTTTGTGCTTTTCGGTTTTGAATAAGGTTATATATCATATAAAAATAAAGGAGGAACAAGAATAAAGGGCATTAGCGGTAACAGATCCGAAGATTCAGGGGCAGTGACAATGAATTTAGTAGTGAATCAGATGAGGAGAATTGAAAACTATAAAAAACTGTATAATCTGTTTAACAAGAGCTTGTACGACGAAATTTTTCTTGGAAACTGTTAGAGAGGTGATTCGAATATGAGCAGGTAGCGAGATTTTTCCCCTGAGACGCTTTGTAAGGAAGCCTTAGTTGTCGTTCGATCTTTGTCACAAAAAGTCATACTTCGTCATGAGTGCCGCGTACGCATCTCGTTACGACGCCGTGATTTTGTGTTTGCATCCAAGAGGACCGAAAATATCATACGGAGCGGCTGCTAAATAAATACATGAAGAAGTCAGACATTTGTTAGTAAGTGGGTGAAACACTATTCTGAAGTATAAAGATGTCGATGACCTGCCGGATCGTGGCTCCATGCAAAAAACGACGAAAAAAGAGAGCAGGATAATTCTACATGTATTCAAGAAGAATTCTCGCCTATCATTACGTGGGCATGTGGGTTTCCGTAAAAAGGGTCTAAGTGTGTCATATTTTACTATAAGAAGACGTTTACTGGTTCATGAAGTGAAATTTCGTAGCACCATAAAGAAACCGCTACTGTCCGAAACTACATTGGCATTTTGCACATGTTCATAGACAGTTTAAACGCTGCTAAAATGGTCAAAATATATCAGAATGCTTTAGTATCATCTGCCCAAAGATGGTTTACAAGAAAAAACATATATTGGCTAGTGCAAGAAGACAATGACTAGAAACATCGGAGCCATTTTTGTACTGCGTGGAAACAAGAAAATGACGTTGATGTACTAGACTGACCATCGGAACCGCCGGAAGCAAATCCCACAGAAAGTGTTTGGGCACTCATGAATTTTAAGCTCTGAGGAAAGATCTGGGCTCTCAAGCAATTATTTCGTCAAATTCGACTTAAATGAGATCTTTTTCTCTAGATTATGCTCTTAAATTAGCATGCCTAGGGGAATCCAGTCAATTATTGATAATGGAGGCGACTGGATAACTTATTAATAATAAAGCATCACAATAAAGCATACATTTATAACGTATTTACTTTTTTCAATTTAAAGGATTTGGGATAACCTTTTTTGACTTTTGCCGTACACGCTCTTGTCAAAGAGACTGTACACACAAGTGCAAACGTTTGATGTTTGTTTAGCTTACATAAATATTTTTATAGTCAAGAAAAATATTGGGACCATGCAGGGTTAATCTCGAATTATTAATGTACAAAATGAATCGTTGTAAGCATTGCACATTTGAAAAGTGGGAATTAACAAATAAATTATTACTTGAAGGCAAAGCTTTTAAATCCATTAAAGGATGCTCTTGCCAATGTTAAAAAAAATTGGGGAAAAAATTCTCAAAGGAGTCAAAAACGATTCTCAGCGTTTCAAAATAGAATCTGATATATATATATAACAACAATTAAGTTTAGATGTATAGACTTTAGCAAACAAAAGAAGACTTTTCACATCGTATAAAATTTGCGAGAGAGCGAAAAAATTGGTTTGCATAAATGATTACATTTTGTGTACACATGAATTAAAAATAATTTCCTTAGACCTTCCAGTTGTACGTAATACATTAGAAGACCATCAAATGCTGCAAAGGGTGAAAAAAACACTGAATTTTCATAATTAAAAAAAAAAATTACAAATATATTACAAAACACATTATTCCCTATGTTCATGCGGATATATTTTATAAGATATGTATATTAAACAGGCCACCAGTCTGGAAAAAAGCAAATTTTGCTTATTTGGCAGGGAAAAATAATAGAAACAAGGTCGAAATTTTAATTACCGTAGAAATTTTTCGTTTTCAATCCCTGCATCACTTTTCCATAGAAGCAACAAATTTTTCACAAGTTTCCAGAGATACGTTATACCATGTCTCTTGGCCCACAATTATTCCTTTTTTTATGATTCAAATTTTTCATTTAAGGATTACCCACGCTCTATTTCATATGCTTATGCTTAGATCCGGCGGCAGTGAGGACTACTCTATCATAGGGACTTTATTCATATCACACTAAATTTTAACAAATTTCTTCTGCGTAGGGAAGCTTTGCCTTCAAGATATGAAGATAATGTAATACACACATCTTGTCCTTAATCCAAAATATTGGACCGACACCGTTTGCAGAAAAGCATCTCTAAAGCTTAATGCACTCTCCGCCAGGCTTTACGGTTTTATTCGTATACTTAGGGGCGAGTTCATAGTTCTTAGGCCGCCTTACGTAATTTTTCTCATCTGAACCAAACAAATTGAGCTTTAGAAACAGAAACAGACCAAATATCCATAAATCAAACGAATCTGAAAGTGGGCGTTAAGATAACCGCTTTTCTTTTGCTATAAATCCAAAAATAAAACATTCGAAATAATTTTACGTCAATTATGGTACACTATGGAGTAAAAATCGAAGCGTTTGAAATATAGTTGACGCGAAAAAAAGTGATTTACTCAATTTTATAATATTTCTGCAAATAAAAAAAAAACTAAACCTTTTAAAGATATATGTAATAGCAAAAGAAGTTCCACATGTATAACTATATGCAAACACCACAGAAATCAGTTCAGCCCAAAACAACGACGCTTTTTATTCACACAGGGAAGAGTTTTTTTCAAAACAGCTGAAAGGTACCATTTACTGTATAAAATGACTTCTTCTTCCCACAGCACCACCCTGCCTGCCTTCACTGTTAGATTGTCAATAGTTTATTCACAGTAATTAAACCCCAATTGCAAATGATAAATTGGAAAATAAACGGAATTTATATATATATTTATTTATAAGAGTGGTTACGCAAATTTTAACAACAGTAATACCAACATCAATCTTTGTGAAGTTTCTTGAAGTTAAGAAATGTTTAAAAGAAAGCGATGTATAGACTTAACCCTGTGGAATCTACAAAAACAGCAACAAACAATTTGCCGACGCCCCAATTTCATACGTACGTAGGAATGCAAACTTTTTCAATCTACTCTTGATTTCTTATTCCAAGTGAACTTTTTTCGTGTCATTTGTTTACGACGTCCTCCGCCAGTCGACCCTAAAAATGAGAAAACTCAGAATTTTACCTGAAGCGCTTGATTAATTCCACTGTAAGCCTATAAACTTTATGACGAACTTTACTGATTCTATATTTGTCATTTCCTGTTGAAAGGTTTCCGCACCAAGGACTTCTGCGAAACAGAAAAAGCTGCTCATAAACTATTAAGCCAAAATAACACACCCACACGGACACACATATTCAAACACGCACGCACATACACATACGAACATACGAAGCCCATTTATATATGCGAATACAGAAACACAATTCCATATTTTCAAATTCTGAGACCTGCAGTTCATAAACGGTTCATAAGATCGGGTTCGACCAATGATATTTTTTAATCAACATCAAAGGGAGAAACTTTTCATAAAGTTTGGGGTCATTTGAGTGAAACCTAAATTCCATATATAAATTCGAAAGAAAATTATGTAGAGCAGTGCTAATACAGGGTTTTTCATTAAGCGTGTCTAAACTTTAATATTGAATAAAAAGAGTTGTGTGGGACATACGACGGAAACCTTCATTGCGTATTAAAGTACATTCAATACCATTATGTTTTAAAAATGATATCATTTAAATGGCCTCCGCGGCTTCGTTTACAGGACTCGATCCGAGAGGTCCAATTTTGTATGACTCTGTTGCGTAAGTCGGACTGGACTTCACCAATGGTTTGAATGATGTTGTTCTCCAGTTGGTCAATTGTTGTCGGTTTGTTGCCATAAGCCAGCGACTTAACGTAGCCCCAGAGAAAAAAGTCTAAGGGCGTAATCGCACAATCTTGGCGGCCATTCCATATCGCCTCCTCTGGAAATAACGCGTTCTGGAAACTTTTCTTGCAACAACTCCAATGTAACGCCCAATGTGTGACACGTTGCGCCGTCTTGTTGGAACCACATGTCGTCCAGGTCCATGTCATCCAATTGAGGCCACAAAAAGTCAGTTATCTGCAGATACTGCTCTCTCCCAAATGCGGCAATTTTGCTTATTCACGAAGCCGTTCAACCAAAAATCTGCTTCATCACTGAAAATGATTTTTTCGTCAAAATTTAGATCCGCTTTCAACTGCTCCAGAGCTCAATCAGTCTTGAATCTTCAGTTTTTGCGTCAATTGGATTTTATACGAATGCATGCCCAAGTCTTTCCGTAAAATTCGCCAAGTTGAGGTCGCAGAAGGGCCAACTGCTTGTGCACGACGAGCAATCGAGAGGGTTGGGTCTTCAGCCACACTTTTAGCAACAGCAACAATATTCTCGCTTGACCGCGCGTTTCTGGGTCGTACAGGGACTGCTCGATCAGTAACCGAACCGCTTTGGTCGAATTTCGTGATAATTCGTTGAATTGATCGCTCAGTTAGGCGATTATTTCGGTTGTAAATATTACGTAGCTCGCGAAAAGTTTAGCGAACAGAACACGAATTTTTATAAGCTTTAACAATTTTGACGCGTTGTTGCACAGTGTAGCGCTCCATGGTAAAATTGTGACTATGGCAGAACACAAACGTCGAAGAATGACTGCGCTTCCACCTGAAATGTCTCAGCAATATGCTGTCAAATTTCGGACATAGCTATTGAAAAACCCTTTACTTTTACCAAACTTCCTTATGTATTTTGATATGGGAAAAATTAAAAAATAACAATTCCAACCCTCTTCCTTTTCAAGTTTATTTTTACATAAGCATTTGTAAGTGAATTGCTCTTCGCGCTGAAGTATATTATTGTTTTAGCACTCGAAAATCATCGAATCCTCTAAACGTGTACATTTTGACTAAGAAATTGCTTTTTCAGTACACATTACATTTTGTATTTACGATTTTAAGGATTTTTCATAAAGAAGTCGGACTAGACATTCTATGTACAACTTTTTTTTTCAATTTCGAAGCACTGCGCGAGGAAGTAAGGTATTTGGTAAGGAGTCCCCAAGTTTCAAAAAACGTGAGATGATCTCGCATCTTCCGAATCTTGTCAATGACCTAATAGCGAAGCTATAGCTACCTACTTTGCTAACGCTTAAAAAACCAGAAATAAAATATTCAAGTGCTTTGCTAAAAGCAAATATGAAACAGTTAGTGCTGCTTTCTGAAGGGCTTTCCAAAGAAAATCTTCCAGGAACTTCAAGTGACGTCTCTGACGTCATAACAATAAATTTCAAACTTTTAAGGAGGAAGCTCAAGACGTTTCTTAAAACCTCGCACTTGATGAAAAGGTACGAAATCAGTGTATATTCATAGGACATTGAATAAGAAAATAGCTTTGTGACGCTATATCGCGAATTCGGTCTTCTATTGTCAACAAAAACTTTGCAAAGAATAAAAAAAAATCAAATTAAAATAATACCAGTAAATAAACGCTGGAAGATGTATTTCCATTTTAGCTCAGAAAAAATCCTTATATATTATCGGTATTTTCGGTAAACCTTCCGATTCGATGAGATACAATTTCATTCAACATAATTTTGCAGTACATTTTCGATGGTTTGGGGTCATATTTCACGTATAGCTTGATCAATATAGTGCTTAGGTAGACACTCTTTTCTGAATTGTCAACATAAGATGGGTTTTTAACGGCCCCCACACAAAAATTTTTTTCAAAATTCGCACTCTTTCGGCAACACAACACTTACTCTGGAAATAAGCTTCTAATATTTCCCAATGTTGTTCAAGCGTGAATATATTCATTTCGTCCCGCTGAGATATGATACCGCATTTCTGTCAGTTTTTTCATAGCGAAAGAATTGTAACATATGTGTCTGTCAGCATGTAATTTAAAAAGAAATCAGCCGATGGACCACCCTTTCTTTGTCTTGCAGAATTCATGGAGAATGTGGAATATTTAAAAAACGATGGATTATTCTTTAAAGGAAAAACTATTGAATTAAAAACTGTTGCAATATTTATTTAAAAATATTCATTTTTTTGTAAAACTATTGAAGGTGTGATGTATGGTTTAAAGATGTTGTCTTGAAAAGTAACCCTAATTAGTAGAGTAATTAAACTAGACTGGGAAAACCCATCTTGAAAATTTTCACAAAGCAGCAAAGCATGTGTGGAATAAAGGACAAAAGATTCATTGGAACCCTTTTAAAACATCTGCAAGCCAAATTTCTTTAGTTAGGATAAGAATATGAAAATAATTTCAGTTAGTCTCAAGGAAGTCCTCTTTGAATGAGGACATACTGCTTTCCAAGTGCGCTTTAAAGAAATCGAATAAAGTTATATGAAGACATTAAAGAATATTTTTTCTTGATCCCAATCCCAATAAAAACATTTATAAATATGTTATAGGCCTTCATTACGAAAACAGTACATACATCAAATTAATGGGCATCAGTAGCGGAACTAAGAACAGATGACAATTTCAAAAATAGGAGACATATACATCACCATGTCAAAACCTTTTGGGCAAATCCCACTGCTCTAGAGCAAATAGAGGTAGGATGGCTTCGGATCCACTTAATGTTATGCAAATAATTGATTTACGTGTTGGATAAAACTGTAACATACAAAGAGAAATATTTAAAAACGAAATCAAATACAGAAAATAAAGAAGTTTTAATAATAAAATTATATATGATTTGTACATACACTTTTTATTACTGCATAGCGCATATCGTTTGGTTTCCGGCCCAAAAAATTGTACTAGGAATTCAGATTGCATCCAAAGAAATATAAATACTTTTGTAGAACATTTTAAATACCTATACGGAGAAAGCAAAATTAGTGGTAATGTTCATAACTTACTTCATTTGCAGGAATGTGTCCACAAATTCGGGAATGTTGACAATTTCTCAGCTTACAAATTTGAGAATTGCTCTGCAACACATAAAAAATGTCTGCAAACCACCCAAAATCTTGGAATAACTCAATAATCGAATTATGGAAGAGCTAAATTAAGCACAGTTTGTTCTTTCAAATTTGGACCGCCATACAAAGCTTTCTATTTCGATAAATTTGTCGCCTTTAGCGAACTGCCTAGTGCACATGCACTTTATTAAGAGATTTCAGTCTAACAAAACTTCGAAGTGAGAAAAATGACAGATATAACATGTGTGATCAATATCTGTGGATAGTGGTACTGTGTTGTTAAAGCTATTTCAACACCCCTCCTCAAAACAGCACCACTATTGATGTATTTCAAGTCCTAACTGCTTTCCAAGTTTGTTATGACGTTCCCATCTTAGTGCCTTAGTAAATATCACTGACACCAACTCGTCGTTTGGACCCTTAGTCTATCTCGTAGACCTGCCGCACATTATATGCCTTGATGTCAATATGATTTGACCTAGAATGGTATACTGGATTCCTCTCACAAGCTTTGACGCGTTTAAATTATTATCTCCATTAATGATTGTTCGTGCTTCAATAGCTGCAGTGAATCCAATATCTTTTAATAAATTTCTGAAGTAAATGACTTCCTTTGCTGCTAACGACAAAGCTATATACTCCGCACGGTTGGTTACTTCCTTGACTCTCAAGTAGTTTCGCCTCCTGCAAAAATAAAAGTGTAACCACTGTGTGATCTTCTGTCGTTCTGTCAGTTCTAGTGGAAATGGCGAAATACTTCAATGATCTTGTTAGTGCTTGACAAACCATATAAACCATAGAGACAGCTTTAACATGTGAACAATGAGAACAAGTAAAAGGAGGAACAACGCAGCCATAACTCCTACTCAAACACAAATTCTAACTGGAATGCTCTATATTTAGGTTCTAAGCCTATTTATACAAATTAACTTATCACTCTTTTCACTTTATCCCTAATACAAAATTTAGTTACTTGCTTAAAATTCATCACTCAATGTTTATGTCTTAATTCTTAATGTAAACAAATTCCGTTGATCCAATGCCAGCAGCGCTGGTGCAAGCATGGGTAAACCGCTTAGTGGTTGCTTTGAACCTTCTTACTGTAAGTGCAATCTGAGCACTTTACTTGTGGCATGCGTAATTTATTGATCTAAGTTAGTTTTTTCTTTGGTTGTAAAACGTTTAATTTATAGTCACACTGGAAATGTATAATAATAGATTTCACCCTAATTTATTCTAACTTTTTTGTCATCGTAATAAATATCAGTTATGGATAAGGTGTCCGAAAATGAAGAAACACGTGGCGAATAAATATACTACAAATTCTTTTATTTAGAACCTTCAGTTTAGTCCAAGCAATAGCATTTTTCTTAAAGCCATCAGATCCGATAATAATTACAAAAGTAATACTAAGCAAAAGTAATACTTACGATGCGTGAAAACCAGCTGTATTCTAACGGCGCCTCTCTGATAGCTGTCCGCCTCAGGGAGTAACTATGGACTTACTCTGTCAAAGACCTCTGGCAAGGTGGATCACTCTTTCTCAAAAAAAAAAAAAAAAAAATAACAAAAATGCTAGACCACGAGTATCACCCTGACGAGAAAGTAATCGTAAGAACCACCTGTTCATGTTCAAAAAAAAAAGCCCTGCTCTTATAATCAAATCTAAAATTAATTACCCACTTAACCGTACAGGAATAGGGAGGCTCCCTAAGGCTCTTACGCCTGATAAAGAAATCACAAAGCCGGAGAACTCTAATCAAGCTAGCGCTCCTAGAGCTTCTTCGGCCAGCAGTAGGCTAACCGCGGTCAAGCCCGGCCAAACCTGCAACTACGGGCACCGAACCTGTTTGCAGTGCTACCACTTCTCCGGCAGCAAATTTTGTACACGGAAACCCGTCCGTGGCTCCCAAACCAAGAGCGAGTACCTCCATCAAAGCCCCTTCGCGGCATATGAAACTTCCATAAAGGCAGGGTGAGACGGGCAGTTTTCAAGTTGATGGAAAAATTTGGCGCCGTCTCTGCAGAGGAGCTAACAGAGAAGGAAAGATCCATTTTGAAATGAATCAAAAACGTTATTGCAAATCGCAAAACTTCAACAGGACTAAAAAGCCCAAAAGGACCCGATCTCCAAAATTAGCAGATTCTTCAGCGATGTCGCAAAGGACAAACTAATCCTGGCTAATAATGCCGACGGCACCATTTTACCGACTGACGAAGTTAGCCTTCTGAAAGTGTATAAGGGCAGCCTGAAAAGGAGCCCGGGACCACTGCCACGGTGCCATGATGCCGGATGACAAGGGGCTAGATTCGAGGCCGTTCCCAGCGATCAGATCCCGAACAAGCCGCGGTCTAGAGCCTGAATCCCCGTAGAGACCTCCAACACCAGAGAGATTCTAGCAACCCGGATCTACCAACCCACGACTGGACTAGCAGGCGATAATCGTCGTGAACGGGGAATCCCTGGCACCAAATGCCGAACGCCATGAAGAGATCATTTATGGTATTCGTTCTATCACTCTTCAGCCTTACCGTAAAGGCCTGAGGGGTGGAAAGACCTAATCTAGTCTGCAACAGGCCTCTCAGAGTGGGCCATAGGATTGGGGACACTACCGTCATTGGAGGAAGACGGACGGTCTGTTTGGGTGGCTGATACGGGAGGAAGACCTGCTATTGTCATTAAATGAAGTAGCCAAGAAAACTATGGTACAAGTGTCCTTACCCAGAGAGAACTGGTGCAGATTATATAACCCGCTAGCCACATGCAGACTAGCTATAAAGGAAGCATTCACTGAAGATATCAAAAAAAGATGGTAAGCAGATCCGTCCAATGCTCAATCCGGTACAGTCCGAGCAGCTAATCTCGCTAAAGAATTGCATCCACAAAGTGATAGCGGCACTAACAGGACTCATAAGCAAACATGCCCGCAACAACAAGACCGAGGTCAAATATTCGACTATTGAAAAGGAACTCCTCACTATAATATTCGCGGTCGAGCAATTCCGCCCTTTTTTATAAGGCCGAGCGTTCACGATAGTCACTAATCATAAGCCCCTTACACGGCCGATGAATCTCAAAGACCCGTCTTCCCGCCTTATGAGATGGAGGATACGATTAGAAGAGTATAATTACAAAATTATCTACAAGCCTGAGAAAGCAAATTTAAACGCGGACGCTTTTAGCCACATAAATCCAGAAGCCTCCAGCATCCAAACTCATTCGAAGTCAACAAAAGGCTCTGGATAAATCCAAAAAGGAGCAACTGCATATTGAAGACAGATGAGCGATCTACTGCTGACCAAGGGCTATTCGATTAAGTTCTTCTTGCTGAACAACGCCAGCTCATCCCTTGAGCGCAAACTTAAGACGTACCTACCCCCCGATTTCGAAATAAACCCACCCTTGTGTTGGAGCGAACACAGTTATCCCCACGAAATAACACGGAAAGGGAGGAGACGAAGCAAATTCTCTCCAAATTTTTCGACCTAAGCGGGTCCCAAAAACACATACCCATCGCCGTGCCCCCGCTGAGTCAGTCATCCTATTACGAGCTGGAACAAATATCCAGAAGTGCAACCAAACCTGGTACTAAACCCATTCTCTTCAGGGAGAAAATTGTCCCTCTAAGCGATTCTAATGGCATCGAGCAGGTCATAAAGGACCACTACATAAGTCCTCTAGGTGGACAGCAAGGAGAAGCCAAAACCTTAAACAAAATTAAAAAGACTTGTAGTTGGCCAAATATAGCCCGAGACATTAAGACATTTATACAAATTGTCCCTCGTATCAAATCAATAAATCCGGTCGGAACCCAAAGGTCCCTATGAAGATCACTACTACCAGTAGCAGACCCTTTGAAAAGATATTCTTGGATATCGTAGGACCTCTACTTGTCAGTTATACAGATCTAAGTTTTCAGATGCCATCCCTCTGCCAGATGGCGAAACTAAAGCAGTAGCGGAAGCGTTTGTTACACAGATCATCTGTGGACACGGTCCACCTGAATCTCTCCTAACGGACCAAAGGACGAATTTTCTCAGCTCTGTGTTCAGCGAAACATGTAAGCTGGATACAGAAGCTGCAAACCACTGCATACCATCCCCAATCAAATGGAGCACTAGAGCGTAGTCATCGCACCCTAGCGGAATATCTTCGACACTATGTGTCAACCGACCCGACCGACACATGGACCCCATATGCCATGTTCACGTATAACATACGAGTACTGGTTATACTCCCCATGAGTTATTGTATGAATTTCATTCCGAAATCCCCACCTCACTGAAGAGAAGTCCTGAGGTGGCCTACAATTACGATAACTACGCCAGTGAACTTAAGGCGCGACTGCAACAGTCACATCAGATGGCCAAGGAGAATCTCCTCCGCTATACAACCACCTCGAAGGAATACTATGACCGGAATTCCTAGTCTAAGACCTATGTCATTGGGGACAAGGTCTTAATAAAAAATAACACTAGGAAGAATAAATTGGCTCCCCTATGGAAAGGTCCATACGAAATAGTGGACATGACTTCTTCCGAAAATTCCGTGGTTAGAGTCCGGAACAAAAATAAAAAGGTGCACAACAATCTCCTAAAGTCATTCCAGGAATAACCCTTGATACCGTCTGCGGAGAAAACATAAACCCTCTACCCTTAAACGGACAAGGAATTTTGGAAATATGTCTGCTATATACGCGGAGATCATTTCACCCTATAAGGGCACTCCGAAAAATCAACGTCTCAAAATAGCTGCTATATACCCTCGCTTAACCTCACAAGAATCAGCCCCAACGTGGAAGTAGGCATCCCAAACACAATTACGATTAGAAAACAAAATCACCGCGCGTTAGATGAATTAGCTCTAAATGTTAAAACCTTTATCAAAGAGGAGAAAAAAGGAATTTGCGAGGTATTCCCGCACGATGTACTCCATTATTCAATTATCTATATACTTACGCTACTAGTTATTATTATTATTGTGTGCAAAATTACACTCAATATTGTAAAAAACAAGCTCCAAAAAAATAAAATGTACTGTGTGTGTAGTTTTATATACTTTATGTTTGTTATAAGTAGATATGCAAACACACACATAGCCTAAGAAAAATTAGCATCATACATATTGTAAATTTCCGAGGATTTCCTTCCCGAGATTCTTGCAATTCCTAAGGGGGAAAGTGTTAGGAATCCATAACATCTGTTAATAATGCACCCCGACCTTCTGCAAACAATTAATGCGTACCGAGTATTTTCTCGAAATAACACTAAGGCCAATTAACCAGATCAAATTGCCCGGCTCTAATGCAGACAAGCGCACCAACAAGCGCAAAGCCACAGCGCCGCTGCCGTGCACCTGCGAGGCATTTGACGCCCCAAGCAAGCAACGCCATGAATGGAACATCGCAGGAGCTACCGGCACAACTCAAGGTGCGCGACTGTGAAAACTACTGCGGACCAACGATGACAATTTTTGTACAGGGCTTGCGTGGGGGTCTAGCACAAGAATGTGCAACCAATCAAATGTAGATTTCCTGATCGAGGAAATCTAAATGAATACGATCCGATCTATTGATGACCGTGCGATTTTGGAAAACGCTCGATGACCAAATTGAACTGGAGGGGCAAGATCTTCAGGACATTCAGACGTAACTAGGTTGTCAAGACGTAACTTGATCAGTCAAGACGTAACTTGATCAGTCAAGACGTAACTTGATCAGTCAAGACGTAACTTGATCAGTCAAGACGTAACTTGATCAGTCAAGATCTAATTAGGTTATCAGGACGTAACTTTGTTATCAATGTTATCATTTAAATCTGAGAGAGTCCCCCTATCTAAGGTAAGGCCTCCAGATTATAAACCCAAAACGGTCAACCACTGTTTTTAAAAGACGAATTATATCTTGTGCGAAAGCACGCGGAGTTGTGCCCCGCGATAATATTCTAAAATAAAAAATCACATCGTGAAATACAGTCCCTGTTCATCGAATTAGGACCGCTCACAATTTCTATCATTCCTCAGAAGTTTTTAACCGTAGCGTAATAAAAATGCCATAAACCCTTTACCCTTTTCTCGGGGTGGTTCTTTACCTGTCCTTCTTTATGGACGTGTTTAGTGTTTAGTTAAGTAATTTGTTTAATATATAAATCGGCCGAAAAAACCCATAATTCATCCTTATTTAGGATTTGTTTGGCAAGTGATTATCTTTGAGTTAAAAGAGTGCTTTGTTTACCGATTTTGAAAAAGCGGGAGTAGTAAATAATTGTGGTGATAGGTGAAAGTAGTGGACACTTAAAAAATGCAGCGAATTTTAAAAAATTTGTTGGAAAGAACCGAAATGAGAAAGTGCAGGGACATTAATAATGAAAAAAAGTCAGCTATAATTGCCCTGTTAAAGATTGCAACACTTTCTTTTTGTGAAATCGCGAGAAGAGAGAAAGTATCTCATAAAATTATCGAAATCATTGGACGAAATCAATCGAACAATAAGCGTCAAAATAGTCGCGGTCAAAGAAAGACAACGCCTCGAGCTGACTGAAGAATTATCCTTAAGGCTATCGAAAATCGTTTCGCATCCCTTAATAGTTTACATTAAGAGTTACAAGGCGAAGCGATCGAAATAGCTCCAATGACGCTGAGACGCTTGTACGAAGCCAACCTTAAGGCAAGACGACCAGTGAAAAAGCCAAAACTCACTGCGAGAATGCGTCGAACTCGGTTGGAGTGGGCAAAAGCTTATCGCCAGTATATGGTAACAGATTTTAAAAAGGTATTTGACATGTTTAAACCGCATTTACCTGTTTAATTATCACTAGAAGCGAAGTAATAATAAAACGTATTTTTATTAAATTTTTTTCAGATAATGTTTAGGGACGAGTGCAGGCTTGAAACTGTTACGGAGAGCCGCAAATTCGTTCGAAGGAGGCCAGGAGAGCGGTATAACTAAGAATGCATGGTATAGACCGTGAAACACCCAAATGATATGATCTTGTATCTCCGCCGACGGACCTGAACCTTTGTTTTTTGTCGACGGGACAATGAACCAGGGTATATGTAGAGAGGTCATCGAGGACATTCTAATACCGCTTTTTAATTACTTAAAATCGTGTGACCTTTATGCAGGATGGTGCATCCTGCCACACTGCCCGGTCAATAAAAAACATTTTTCGCACCCATAATATCCCAGTTCTTCCTTGGCGAGATAATTCTCCCGATTTAAATACAATTGAAAATGTTTGAAAGAGGTGATAGAGTGATGCTAAGAAAGCATGCCCGACCGAATAAGTGCAGTTATTAGTGCTAAGGGTGGTCTTACTAAGTATTAAGATATTTTTATAATATGTTGTTCATTAATTAATAGTCAATAAAACAATTATGCAAAAACTACACTTTTTTTCTTATATTTGTGTTTCCTTCATGATTTATCAACAAGAAAAGAACGAATTTCAAGAAAACTCTGAATGGTCCTAATTCGATGAACAGGGACTGTAAAACAAAGTGTTTTGGCAGCAAATAAAGACCCCCAGACCATTACCCCAAGTATACGTCAGCTCCCCTTTCCTGACTATCAGCTTCAACCGGGACACAACAACATCCAACAAGCGACAGATGTAATTCTGTCTTTTGGGAATCTACCAGCAAGAAAACGAAAGAAAATGAAGACGTTTAATGTACTAAGAATTTACTTTATATAAGTACTATGTATGTGTTAGATTTATGTAAAATATGTATAAATTTATATTTCTTAGTTAAAATATATATACATCTTTTAATTATAATTAGAACTAAATTTAAATACTTAAATTTAGGGAGTACGTATTTAATATAATGTATACATCTAACTTTACTTCTGAAATAAATATGTGATTTCAATACATTCTTTTGTTGCATACGCAACATATAAAACCAAAAACAATAAAATATCATTGTGTCTCTAAATAAATGGGTTTTTATTCATCTGTGTCATTAATTTTGCGTCCCTGGATTGCCAAAATCGACCATTATGCGACGGGCCCCATAGGGCGGCACCGTCACTAGCCGGATTAATAGGTACTAGCTACGAGTGATTTTCGTAGCCTTTGATACCGAAAGTGGGTTTCGGGAAGGGACACGTGTCAGAAGGTGTGAGGCTGAACCCTGTCAGGTAACACATTTAATCTCGTTTATATGTAACTGTCCGTAGGCGTAATTTTAAGGAGCCTGTCTTAATTAAGCGCTAAGAGGAGCTAGTAGCATAATCGGCGCACCGTCAGAAGGCATTTCACCGGCTGACTAAAATGTAAACAATCCTCCGTGGTAATCAAATATTCAGCAATCCTAAGAGAAGTCCGAGGAGAATGCCAGAAATCGTCACGAAAAAAGGATCCAGTAAGTCGATAATGATTTAATGAAATAAATCTCGCCAAAAAGAAATAAAACAAAATTTTTTATAGCACAGCTCTCAAATTCGGTACTGTGCCTGTCTTATAAAAATATTACTTTTTTAATAATTCCACTTTACTGACAATAATAATTAATTAATGTTTTAGAATAAATTTTAATATTATAAGTGTGTACTGTGTCATAAAATTCGTTGTGTTCAAAAGAAACAGATGCATAATAACTGTTGTTCGTTGTACATTTTAGATCACATACTTGAACAGGGATATACCTATCTTCCATGACTCTACTTCTTCCAGTATATTAGTTAGTCCTACACTGCAGTAAATACTGAAAAATATTATTGAAGAGTGATTCAGTCATTATGCATGTAAGGTAATATATTTCTCGAATTAATATATTTCTCGTATATGTGGGGTGGGACGGAATAATACTTCAAAGCATATCTTTTATTCCGTGCATAGCTTTTTCCGAGCATTTTGTACATCGGGACTTGCATCAGTTACCGATGATTATGAGTGATTATTTCAGAGTGGATTTATCAAAAGAAAACTTAACGCCTTTAATTTTTTAAAAACCACCTCGAATTAAACATGTCGAGTGATCCAAATGAGTACAACAAAATTTGGACGAAGTTTTTTTAAACAGATTTCAATCAAAATTATTTATATCATATTTTATTTACCACAAGCTCGTTGTTTAATTTTTACGTTATGATTGAAGAAGATATTGATTTACAAAATCAACCACAGAAAGCTTCAACAGAATAATTGATATATAATTATAAGCGCACACGTTATGGATCTAATGAGTATACGAATGAAAATAATTAATTATGCCTTGTTCCAGACTCATCCAAGCAATATCGTCCAAAATAATATTAATATCATTCATATAATATATACAAGCCGTAATTGGTTTCAAATATTACTCATTTCCTGAATGCAAATAAAATAAGAAAGTTGGTAAGAGCTGAACGCGGTCACGAGCAATGCATATAGTATGCAGTTATAACATAAATAACAATAGTGAGAAATGAAGCAAAGAGGACCTGAAGCTCAAGGATCAATAACATAAATAAACAAATATAATCTTCTGTATAAATGAGGTTAGGGCGTCATTCGAGTCCCAAGAGTAACAGAACGCGCAGTGTGGAGCCAGAAAAAAACTTAAAATAACAACCTAAGTGGACAGAGCAAGCTTTCATAAGTTTCACCATAGTGTCGTCAATCAGTACAAGCTAAACACAACAACCTAAATGTTCCGGGCGGAGTAAAATACCAGACTCCATAAAATCATAAAGGCAATCTGCAAAATATAGATAAACTGCTTAATAATGGAGAAGACTGAAGAAATGTTTAGGCACATAAATATAAATGTGAAGAAGTTGGAGGAAAAACTGTAGGTTTTGATCTATGAAATAAGTTGATCTAAAAATGAAAGTAAAGGGGATAGAGCTGCTAAAAAGAAGTTTCTAATAGTACGATGTACCTAATTAGAAGAGGTATAGAAGATGAAGAGAGCGAGAAATCTGCAAAATGTCAAGCGAAAATATGTAAAGCAATACAAATTAGTGAATTTTAAAAATGATTGAGATATATGAGGCTATGAGAATAGGAAAATATAAAGCGCAGACGAATAGACCTTGTTTACTAAACAAGTTCAGAGAAAAAAAAAGAAATGAAATCATAAAATTTACCAAAAATTTAAAAATCACAAACGGATTGGATGAAAAAAAAGATTTGAATGGAAAGAAGAAAGTAGATTCCGGATCAAAAAGAGGCGAAAAAAGAAGTATATGTGTCTCAATTAAAATATAAAAAATTAATAATAAATGGAGAAATTAATGAAATACATGAAAAGGACCATTCTTTAAAAAAACGTACACAAAAACCAATTTTAGAAAACGATGATGGAGGAAATCAGCGAGAAATCTCCCAATCAATCTTTAGAAGAGATGCTTTGTATAGAGAGCCTTGGTTGTCGTTCAGTCTTTGTCACAGATGGGCGTATTTCGTCATGAGTGCTGCGTGCACATCACTTTACGAAGCCGTAATTTTGTGTATACATCCAAGAGGACCGAAAATATCATACGGAGCGGCTGCTAAATAAATACATGAATAAGTCAAAGACATTTGTTAGTAAGTGGGTGAAACACTATTCTGAAGTATAAAGATGTCGATGACCTGCCGGATCGTGGTTACATGCAAAAAACGACGAAAAAAGAGAACAGGATAATTCTACATGTATTCAAGAAAGATTCTCGCCTATCATTACGTGGGCATGTGGGTTTCCGTAAAAAGGGTTTAAGAGTGTCATGTGATACTATAAGAAGACGTTTACTGGCTCATGAAGTGAAATTTCGTAGCACCATAAAGAAACCGCTACTGTCCGAAACTACTACTGTACTGTTGAAAAGAGACTTAATTGGGCGAAGGAAAATTTCGACCGCGATTGAGACAACATAATTTTTTCGGACGAAGCTTCGTTTTGGGCACGTTCTTCCATCACTCATACCTGATGTACCCACGCCAATAGATCCATCCAGCGGACCGTCAAACACCCGGTAAAAGTGCACGTTTGGGGCTGTTTCTCAAAACAAGGATTTGGCATTTTGCACATGTTCATAGACAGTTTAAACACTGCTAAAATGGTCAAAATATATCATCTATTATATATATTATTACCATCTGCTCAAAGTGGTTTACAAGAAAAAAGATATATTTGCTAGTGCAAGAAGACAATGACTCGAAACATCGGAGCCACTTTTGTACTGCGTGGAAACACGAAAATGACGTTGATGTACTAGATGCAACCGCCGGATGCAAATCCCATAGAAAGTGTTTGGGCACTCATGAATTTTAAGCTCTGAGAAAAGATCTGTCAAATAGTTATTTCGTCAAATTCGACTTATACGGAGGTCTTTGTCTCCAGATTATGCTATTATATTAGTAGAAAGCATGCCTCGGAGAATCCAGTCAATTATTGATAATAGAGGTGACTGGACAACTTATTAATAATAAAGCATACATGTATAATGTATTTACTTTTATCAATTTATTATCCCACGTCCTTTTTTGACTTTTGCCGTACACGCTCTTGTCAAACAGACTGTAAATGGGCTTTCTTCATCCAATAGACAAAGAAGAGGTACCATTTGATACATTACACCTGGATCACATTGGACCCATGGATCAAACAGACAAACAGTACAAATACATCCTAACTGTTATAGAATGGTTTTCTAACAATATACACGAAAATGTTGTCAGCGTATGAGGCTATTAGGAGGTTACGTAAGCAGCAACAGTTTTTCGGCGATCCTAACAGAACTGTAAGTGATAGGGGACCAACATCCACTTCAAAAAATTTTGGGTGCTTCTGTGTGGAGGAAAACATCAGACAAGTCTTAGTGGAGTTCCTCATGGCAACGGACAGATAGAGAGGATGAACAAAATCATAACCGAAGCCCTTAAAAGACTCTCACTAAACATAACACCGTTCGAAAAAAAGACCTGGATATTACAAAAGCTATTACACAAGCTGCGCTAAGCAAATATGATGAAGAGAAGGACAAAATGCGCTTAGATGCTATGCAACAAATTCCAGAAAGAAATTGCAAATCGTTTAACAAATCACGAAAAAAGGCAATTGAATACCAGTTGAAGATCTAGTCTTCATGAAACAACCTAAATTCACTATTAAATCCAATTAACTACATGCGTATTGTGTAATTACTAACGATTTTAATTATATCCTACATATGTGCCGCAGCTATGGTTGAAATGTTACTAATGGCTTCTTAAAGCGCAAATAAAACTTGTTTACTTGACCGCCATCGTTCCGCCGTCTCTTGGGCGCTGAAATGCAATGCCGCTTCTGATTGAACCAGTGGCGAGTTCGCCTCGCGTCTACTTGTTTCAAATTCGAATTTCCCTGCCAAATTAAATGAACTCTTCACAGACACTTTTAGCAAAAGGAAACATTTTCGGTAGTTTATTCGCCAGTCTTATAGTGGCAGTATTTCAGTGTTTTTGGTTCTATGAGATTAGAACTCGATATGCCTCTGGGAATATTTTCCCACCAAATTTCGGGCGAAGTTTATATCACGCTTTCGAAAATATTCCCATTGATTTAATCTTTAATAGTAGTGTTCATTTAATAGAATTTCTTCTTTCTTTCTTCTTTCCGAGTTGCTCGTTTATGATACAGGCACCGCAAAGAACATTCACCTGCAACATCCCAATAGATCCTTATGTAATATTATGAAGTTATGATTTTGTCTGATATTATTTGTAAAAACTGCCCACATGCTTAAAATTTCAAAGAGTTTCGTAGCACGTGTGAAAGGAAAAAGGCAAACGCTCGATCTTCAGATGTACCAGTCAAAAAAATTTTTTTAGTTTTTATTCGGAATCTTCATGATGATCAAAGAACTTACTCTTACTACAATGATGTTGCTTTGGCAATGTGATCGCAATGGCCAAATTACCACTTCATTAGTTTTCGCTGTCTACCCCAATTATCACAATGAAAGATCCTTGATAAGAATGTCTCCGAATATTTGTTGTTTTCTCTAATTTTTTTTTTTCAAATGCAGACCTTAGATGGACTCCATACCTCCACAAGTCAAATAACCCCTCTTCATTTCTATTCTCACAAAGTTCCTGTTAGGCTCCAATGTCCTACATGGTCCTTAGCACTTCAATAGCAAACGGTTTCAGCAATAGTTAGTGTATGCATACGCTTCAATCAAGGTAGTTCAACTGTTATGTACATTTGCGATAATTAAAACAATTTGCGCATAGGAAATTACAAGGATTTCGTGCATTACATATGTCACTTTCTTCAGTAGAGATCATTTCTTCCTTCCTCTTTTGTGGTTCCCCCCTATTTTTCTAAGTTGTATCATGATAATAAAGCTATAGTTAGAAAACTCGGACATTCTAACTTATTCATTACTTTTAAATGCAATCTCAATTGCCCGAAATTAAATCTTAAAATGATTATTACGTATATGTATGCAATAGAAAATCAATCATTTTCCAGATGCCTATTGCCTTTTTAGTTTGAAACTCGAAGCGAAATTGAAAGTCTTTTATGATATGGATAAAATTATTTTAAGAGAAAACCTTATAAGCCTCTTTAACAAAGTATTGAATTTGAAAAATATTTGTAAATTTATATTGTCTACTTACTATGCAAATATAATATTTACATATATACTTATATTCAAACTCTTATCCCTAAAGGAGTAATTTTTTAATTACTAAAAACATAAAATCTATTCCAGGGTGAAAAAGTATTCTATCTTCATATCCAAGATACATGTATATAAAATTTCACGGAAATCGGTTCAGTAATTGAGGACAAAGATATTGGATTGGGCACCTAAAAGCACTAATGAACTAATATTAGGTATTGTTAAAACACAATTAAGAATTTACTATAGAAGCGTGCGAACTGAAGCGTGCCTACTGACCCCGTATCAGCTAGAATATCCCAAATGTTACGAATTAGCTGGGACTTATTTTTGAAACACTAAACCTTCATATTATTGACAATGCAAACAATTTCATTTTATTACTTTAGTGGAAAAAAAGAAAGTTAAACGGTCATTTCGAAGAGGATTTTTATTACGGTGAAATATTTTTTGAGCTTAGTGGAGGTTTTTATTCGTATAATTGCATCAGTTCTTAAGAGTCTCTTCTAGGTTGGCTGTTTAAGTTAATATCGCGTCATGGGCTTTGCGATTTTTGAGTAATATTTTATAAATATGCGGTAGTACCACGTAAGATCTAAACATTGTTTAATCTGTTTCGATGTTTTTGGAATGAGGAATATTTGGACGCACACGATCTTTCGAGGGTTAGGTTTTGCACTCGTAGAGCGTTTACACTCATCATTAAGAGAAATATACAGAATAATATATAATAGTGCAGAAAATAATGACATATTATATGAACATTAATTGCATATAGCAATTCAATACATGTTATCATAAAGTTAAGATTCTATTAACTTTTAAATAAAAAGAAGTAGATTTATTAAAAAGTTAAGCTTTAATAATGAACATAATATAAAAATATAACGAACATCTAAAAGATCTGTACCGTACACTCTGTAAACAATTCGAAGTAATAAGTAAAAATACAAATAAATTTAAAAAGAAATAAGTGACCTCAGAAAAACTTTAAAAAAGGACGTATAAAAAGTAAATTAACCTCAAATTTAAGAAACATAAGAAAGCAAATAACTAAAATAATATATATATCTTGAGACAATACAAAATTGCGCAAATGTAGAATAAAAAAACAACGAGCATTTCAAGTTAATGCTGACTCACAGATAACAGCACAAACAAATTTGGGTAAAATTTAAAAAAGATACACACTAAAGAATAGATCCGTATAGATCCGGTAGAAATAACATTTCAGATTTCAGCAATGAGAATATTGTATTGAACCGAAAAATATTGATTATACTATATTTGTTTATTTGTTGGTGAATTTTTTATGGTATATACGTTTCAAAAAGGAGAGGGGGAAAGGAGAAGAGAGAGTTTGGAGAAGTAATGCGAAAAAAATATAGTAGGAAATCCTCTGCGTACTAGTCGAACCCGCACTTGGCCGGTTTTTATTTCTTATTTCGTTTTGTGAAATAGTTTTAAGTAAAAACATGGAATTAAAATGAACTTTTATAAAGGGAAACTCATCTTTGCAAGACGAAGAAAAGCACGGCCAACATAAGTCAAAAGTATGATAA
>MNCL01000444.1:0-22426 GCA_001932985.1 Proctacanthus coquilletti
TTTTTTTTTTTTTTTAATATCACTTTAATCAACACCCCCCCCCCCTTCCCTTTAATATTTCTAGGCTATTTATTGTATGGGGGTGGGGTGGAGGATGTTCATTATGTGTCTGCGTACCGTACAGACAATCATCCTCTGAAATAATAAATAAATAAATAAAATCAAATAAAATAAATCAAAAATAAAATTCGCAAGTTGCAAACGGCCGGACGCACCACAAGTTCGCTGAACAGGAAACAGAAGTTAAGGCTGGTCGGGGACACAGACAGACATTCGGCGATAGTCTGAGACATATGTGGGTATGAGGATAAGGGGGGCGGCGGGGGCGGTGATCGTGGGGTAAGAGGAGGGAAAATGCGACTGGTCGCGGCTATTCCCCCTATCCGCGACGATGGCGCGTCGCGTCCGCGAGAATTTGCGCGCTTGTTATATGAGGGGACCATCAAAGAGCAAAAGTCGCAAAAAAAATGAAAAAAAAGTAAAGTAAAAAAAAAAAAAAAACAATAAATTTTACCATTGGTGGAAGAATTTGTGATTACGTGTGGGGGGGAGGAGGAGGAGGAGGAGGTTTACACGCGGATAGGGGATGTGTTATGATTTAGTTTTTTATTTTTTTTTTTATTGAGTTTTATTACATTTTTATTTCAGAACAAGGGTAGAATAAGGAACAAAGGAAATGTTATAAATACGTAAATACCAAGCTAGAGAAAAGTGTCTAAGATTGTGTCATACCATAAGATCATTTGCTAAAGGATAAAGAAAATTGCCCATAGGGAAAGGCGGAAAAATGTATGATGCGACAAATTACGTCTGATAAGATAGAATAGTACAAATTCTATGAAAAAAGGTATTTGCCCCCCCCTCCCCGTCTTTGGAATTTCAAAAAATTGCATTTACGTTACAAAAATTTCACGCTTTAATATTAAATAATAAATTAAAAAAATAATAATAATAATTTTCATACAATTCTAATTAAAAAATTTGTTATTTTATTTTATTTTTTTCACATAATTAATTTATTACTTTTATACACTTGTTGTGTTAAAAAAAAACAAAACAAAACAAAAATACGTTTACCTAAATGTTATAGTAAAATTTAAATTTGTGTATGAAAATGAAAAATAAATTGTCTTTAAAAATAAAGTTGTATTTATATTTTGTTTTTAGTTTAAAATGAATGCTTTTTGATTTACTAATTTTTTAATGTTTTTAAATGTTTTTTTCTTTTTTTTTAATTGCTATAGTTTTTTTTTTATTTTAGAGGAGGGGGGGGCTAGGATAAACGACAAAAACGTCATGAACGGTTTTTTAGCGGCACATCGCACAACATACCATCGCATCAGAACACAGTCGCAAGGTCGGGTGTCCGTTCATTATACCTTTTATACACCTTCTTTTTTATTTATTATTATTGTTTTTTTTTTTTTTGTTTTGTTTTACGAGTCGCAAACTCTCGCGCGCGAACAATTCGCGAGTATTATAAATAATCGAGGTCAAAGATATTCCGCTTGACATGAACTTGAATTCAAGGTCATCAGAGGCTTTTCGCCTCCTGGGTATCGGGACACGCATTATTTAGTATTTAGTATAGCATATTTGGTAAGGTGTAATGAAAAGAAGTGCCAAAGGGTAAACAATATTATTAATATTATTTATTATTCATTTATTGTTTTTTTCTTCTCTTTTTTTTCTAAAATTAAAATAATTCAAGAGATTCTACGTTGTTTCTCCTTAAACAAAGACCAGACAATGACACGATGATTTAGATCACGAAAATTAACAATAAACGATATAAAAAGCTTGATAATTGTGTAAGGTGTATGACCTGTGCAGCTTTTAAAGTATCTTACCATCTGGTGTAGGTGATTAATCCAAGAAAATTGTCATGATAAATAAAATGAATTAAAAACACAGACATTTTTATTCTCTGTTATAGAAGGAGAAAATATTTTCACACTTTCTGTAGCTAATTTAAAAGGAAAAATAAAATATTTATGTATCTTAAAATTGCTGAACAGATGTTTATCATGTCTTCGAAGGAATTTAAGGATTGTGACAATGAAATACAGACTGTAGATTTTTATTTTAATTAATCGTTTTTTTTTTATTCTTCTCTTTGTTTGTTTGTTTTTTTTTTTGTTTTTTATTAGACATTTAGTCACATTGAGGAATATATTTCAGTAAATCGCGGCTCAAAATGAATGAAAAAATAATTGGATATATCGTTTAAAGATAATCCTTTGTCTTTTATTATGATTGTTTATATTTTTATTTTACCTAATAGAAGAAATATAAAAATTTTTCAAATGTTTAACCGATATAAAAGTATAATTTTATAATAATAAACGTTTATAAAATACAAACAAAAAAAATTCTTCCAAGTGTAAGTTCGACTCGCGCACAGACAGTTCTGTACTTTATTTTATTTTATTTTATTTTTTCGCTTTATAAATTTCATCTTCATGATCGGAAAATAATTTTCCATAGTGTTTTTAAAATTAATTTCTAGAAATCTATAAGACCTAGGATTTTTTTTTTTTTTCTTTTTTAATTTATGTCCAGTAATTTCAGGATAAAGGGGTAGGGTAGGAGAGGAGGTGATATTTTTAATATCTAATTACAGATTATAAAATTACAAGTAAATGTTTACCCAGAACAACAAATAAACATTTGTAGAACAATTTTTCAAACATTTCTTTCAAACATTTTTCGCAAACAATTTTTCAAACATGATACCCATAATTTAAATATCTTAAAGATACGTAACTCTTGAATGCGACTGAGTTATTTGTTGGCGAAAATAAAAGAAATGGAATGAAATGAAATGGAAAATAAAATACTTTTTATTTTAATCACATTTTGTTGATACAACAAAACAGAGCCGGCGGCCGCCGCCGCCGCCGCCGCCGTACACCGGTCGTCGCCATTGTTTTCGCGTTGTCGTCCGCATCGTCGTCGGCCCGTAATTTATTCAAGAGTGATTTGACCTTGACAAATACCATCACCGCGACAAGGTGCATTGCTCGATAGCTCGTTGACTCGCCTCGGTGGGACCCAGAGGGTGCTCCCTCCGCTAAGTCGTCGTCGCTAGTGCTTGGCTCATATCGGAGCCGGGACTAGTGCTTTATAAACCTTATTTTTATTTCATTTTATTTTATTTTATTTGCCTCCTATTTGATTATTTAATTTCTTTTCACTTGATTTTATTTTCAGGAGACGAAAAAAAAATAATAATAATAATAATAAACGGCGATTGAGCAGTTTTAGAGGGTAAGTCTTTATCGATTTTATTACACTATGAAATTGTTTTTTTTTTTTATATTTTATTTTTTCTTAAATAAGAAAACTATTGAGCGTACTTTTTATTTCTGAAATTTTCATTATTAGTTAGTCTTATTTTATTTTTATTTTATTTAATTTTTTTTTTTTTCAAAATTAATATTTTAAATTTCAACAAAAAAAAAATAAAAAAAAAAACATATTACCCAATACAAATTTTTAAACATAGTATAAAAAATAAAAAATCAAGAACAAAAAAAAAAATAAAAACCACCGATTCAAACACCCATCGAGTCCGTCAAGGGATCAGATAGGCAGGTAGAAGCGAAGACAGGTACTATACCAGTATTACGTCATACACTTACGTTGTCTTCGGAAAGACGGGAACAAGACACTAGGCTAACTGCATAAACAGTCCCTCCTTCTTGTCTAACCCACCTGACGGCATATTTGTCTAATTGGGGTAAAGGTTTTTCTTTTTATTTTCTTTCTTTTCTTTTTTTGTTTTTTTTTTTTTTTTTTTTGTTTTGCTAGACTGCTAACTCCTATATTCTATAGAATAGCATAAAAGTGGAAAGATAGTAGAGCTTTATGTTCTCTATGGTATAGTTAGGGAATCACTATCGATCTGCGCATTAAAGGAATCTTACAAATAAACAATGACAGATAAGATCTAAGTAGAGAAGAAAGAGAAATTTTTAAATATAGATTTAGCAATACAAAAAAAAAAAAAAAGAAAGACATAAAAAAAAAAAAAGTGGATTACAAAAGTCGATCGCGTCTGGAGGTCATGTTACCGAAGGCAGGCCAATGCCATTGACTCTGTGGGACTCGGACGACGACGCGCCACTTTGTTGATGTTTTTCTAGGAATTAAAATTGGGTATGGAAAGATGGCACATGGCGCGGACAATTCCAGCGATTTTGGACCCACAAAATTTTTCACCCATCAAATTGACCTGCTGTGTCTCTTTATTTAAATTATTCATTTATTTATTTTTATTTTATTTTATTTTATTTTATTTTTTTTTTGAAGGCCTATAATTTCGCAGACTTTCAACTTCATACCACCCTCCACTTAGTCTCAAATCCTATCACAGTATACTCCTCCTTGGAATATCGGTCATTTTTTGTGCAAAATATTACGTGTCCAATTTAATGTTAAATAACACCCTAGAAGGTTAATGTAATCTAATCATTGATAAAATTCGTTTCAAAAGTCTTATTATTTTATGAAATTCGATAAGAATTTGATGTTATCGATATTTAAGATTTAAAATTCCCGTATAGTAATTTAATGATATGTCTTTTAACAAACAAACAAAAACAAAAAAAAGAAAAAAAAAAACCCCGTTAAATTCTATTAATAATACACATACTTTTTTATTTACTGAGATAAGAAAGTGTCTCATATCCGGTCAATCGGAAGTGACTTGGACAAAGAACCGTCTAGATCCCGGGTTCTATAAACCGTGTCATCGTCGACACGACATTTCATTCATAAAAAAATATTTAGAATTAAAAAGTTAAATAAAGTAATTTTCCTGGAAAAGAAAGAAAAAAAAAAAAGAAAAAGAAAAAGAAAAAGAAAAATATTTATATATACTAAAAATAGCAAGACTGTTGTCTTATTGAGCAGAAAACATGTTGGCTGTTATTTGTTTTGTTTTTTTTTTTTTTTATATTTAATCGTATTTTAAATAATTAAACTGCGCAACATATTTTTTATTTAAATAAAGGATGACAATAAAAATTTACCAAAAAGTAGATACTTTCAATTTTTTGATGGGGATGTCTTATACATGCATCTCTTAATTCTCTAGATACAATTTATTTATTTATTTATTTTTTTTTTTGTGTGTGTTTTTTTTTTTAATGATATAATTCTTTAAACAAAGTCATCTAAAGAAAAAAAAAAAAGAAAAAAATTGAAATAATTATAATAAAATAACAATGCAAAAATTGTAACGCATCGCATCGTAACAGCAGCCGTATAGGAATTATCTGAATTTCAGACACTCATGTGCATTTATATCATTTAACCTTGGTCTGTCACTGACCCTGTACAAGTTTGTTGTTTGGCTGCCCCGGTCGATTCTGATGATGCTACCATGTCCACTACATCTACACTATCTCCTCTAACTAACACGAATAGAATATAAAATGTATTATATGATTGTATTGATGCCGCTGTAACGCCCGCACGATCGTTTAGCATGAGTGAATTGTACCGAACGTGCGGCCGCCAATGTGTCATTCTTTTGTCGAGAACATATGCAACGAATATTTTTCTTATTAATTTATTTATTTATTGCTTTTATTTTCTTATATAAGGATCATAAGATATAGAACAATTATATTAATCGAATTATAAATTAATTCTTATGAAAATTATAAAAATATGAATATAACTTACGCATTGAATGTTCCATATATTCATTATATTAAAAATTTAAAAATTTTCTAAATAAAAAATTATTTAATTATAATAAATCATAGTATAGAATTGAGATTATTATTTAATACACTATTAAAATTTAGATGATTATCTTAACATATTCAAATAAAATAAAATTTTCTAGATATTATTCATTTCAATTTATACAATTGATTTTGAATCTTGAATAAAGAAAAGAAAATCATATGCCATTTTAATTGATATAACTTTTATTTCAATCAACTCAAAAAACAAATAAATAAATAAATAAATAAATAAATAAATCCCATTAAGTTACATAGACATGATCATTAAATGTTCGATTGTATCTTATAAATTTTTTCTTTTTTTCTTCTTTGTAAAAACACAAAAAAAAAAAAAAACAAACAACAACAAAAAGCACATTATCGCATCACATCCTCCAGAATTTCTTCCAGGCGATCGTATGTGCACTAACTCTCTCTCTATATGTAACTAGAATGACCTTGAACTGGACAATGTCCCCCTGATGACTGGCCGACAGACATTTTTGTGTGGTCAATGGTCAGATTTGTCTGTTCATATCTGTTCTTTCAAACAGTCTTCTCTCTCCTATTTATTCCCCATCCTTTTATATATAAAAATGTTCGACATATATGCACATTCTACCATAATATGCGTATTTCAGACATATAATAATAACGTCTTCCCCTGTTATTTCTTATATCTTGTATTTTTAACCCCCCCCCCCCCCCCATTCTCTTGTTCAATCAATCTAGGCCGGGGACAACAAACCTTTACAAGTGGAAGAATTACAAAATCAGGTTGTATAATAAATGCGTTCACCCAAAGCCTAAAAAATTATTACACATTGATTATTGCACATATGATTTTACCCTATCCCCCTTTCCCCCCTCTGGAGTTTTGTAAAATAAAAAAAAAATAAAAATAAAATAAAAAAATAAATTTATAAAAGTAGTATGATGAAAAGGATCAAGATTCTGGTCTGATCTGTTATCGCGGACAGATGCTGGTTTTAGAATTGACAATAAGAACTACAACATCGATGGAGGATAACGACAATAGTTATAGTGCGAAATAAGAAATATTCCAATATGTTGTTTTACCTGGACACACCGTTGTATTTGCACTATTATCATATGGGACCGAAAGGTGCTACGATAAAAATAGCATAATTTATGCATAGGACAGTAGTGCATACCGTCATGGATAGGGTGTACAAATATTATAACAACACAAAAATGTAGTTTTAAATATTTTTTGATTTAATTATACTATCCAAATTTAATGAAAGCAAATTGGAAATTTTCAATAATACAAATAAAATTATAAAACATTTTGATAATATCCCTTAATACAATAAATAGAAAAATAAAATTTTTTAAAATGTGTACTATGTAATCATCTTGTCTTATATTCAATCAATTAACAAAAAAAAACATGAAAGAAAAAAAAAACATTTTATTTCAAACAGGTAAAATGAATCATTGCTATTTCCGATATATTCAACGTTAAAATATTTGATCTTTAGCGTTTTTGGTTTAGCCGAAATTTCTCAGGAGAAGAATATCATATAAAAAACTACTTGTGACCGCTAAATCTGAGTCACTTGGGTGAGGTACCTGTGCACGCTTTTTTGTTGTTGTTTTTTTTGTTTTCTTTAATTGTAATCTATTGTTTAAATTTCAAAGAAAAACCCCTAACAGAAAAAAAAATAAATAAAAAAAAAAAATTATATATCGAAGATCGTTTAAAATTGAAATTGTGTTATTTGAAATTCTATGAAATATGAAAATTTTGGGATCGCATGTGTTTACCATTAAATTTTTCGACTGTTTCCCTGTTTATATTTTCAAATTGCAAATTCTGATGATGATGGCACCATCACAAAAAAATTGCAGTAGACATTGAACAGATCTTTGAATATCTAGAGAATAAATACACAAAAAAAAAAAAATAATAATAATAATAATCAAGAAAAATTTGGGATAATATAAAAAATAATATCATAAAGGAATCGATTCAATTTTGATAATGATCGACTATTAAATAAAATAGGTAAAACATTTTTCTGTAATAGAATTTTAAATAAATAAATAAATTCGAATGATTTTATTGGTATTATGGTGCTCAAGATGATCATGGTGATGATCATCATCCAGAAACAGAATGTTCAATATCACATATGCGTGTATATGTGGACGGTGCGAGGGGATGCAATGATCCCTATATGCGCGAAAGATGAAACGAGCTAGAGCAAAAATAACCCAACCACCGCGATTTTTAGGGCCAACGTGCTAGTTCAAGGCGAAATGGAAGAAAACCTCCATGTGACCGATCCCTTGCAAATGCATTTTTCCTTCCTTTGGGTGGCTTTTCGATGATGATCGTCTTCGTTTATCATTCTATCTCATTCTATCATTGTATGTCTATGTTGTTTTGTTTTTTTTCTTTCTTCGGAGGGGTAAGGGGGGATATATTATTTTTTTTTAAATTTTTTTTTTTTATTTTTTTTTTTATTTTATTTTTATTTTACTTTTTTTTTATTTTTATTTTTATTTTTTTTGTTAAATGCAACTTTACGTATGCATCAATAAAAATTGCCTCTTCCCTCCGATTTACCCTCGAGGATTTTTACAAGCATCTTAAGGAATAAAACGAAAGTTACTCCAGACGCTGGGAATCGAATGCGCCCGCAATCACAGAGACATCGTTCTAATTAGGATCAGTTCTTGAATGTCTCCTTCTGGTGGATCTTCGCTATCTTATGAACATTAAGAATACACAAAAAAAAAAGGAAAGAAAATAAAAACAAACAAAAAATAACCAAAACCCCCATACATGCCGTATATTCTTCTTATATGGGCGGAAGACACTCACCATATCTTTTCAAGCTTTTATATCGAAATGATCGAGCTAGACATCGTCGCGATTGTGTAATTCTTCACTTGTAATATTTTAATAATTTATTCATTTGATTTATATTATACTTTTTATTATATTTAACATTTTTTTTTATTATTACTATTATTATTTTACGAGTCGTCATTTCGATTCCATGAATTTTAATGGTTAAGGGTGGTGGCCCGTTGGAAGAAGGCCTGTAAGATGATTCATCGTATAATTCTCTTTGTTTTCGATTTATTTTATTAAGAATCGGTGAAAAGATGAACTTTTAAGAAAGCTTAATACAAACGAAAAAAACAAAAGAATAAAAGTAATATACATTTTTTGACTTGCACAATGAGTTTTCGGTATCTTTTAAATTTTATAGATTGTTTTATTTTTATCTTTTTTCAAATGTTAGAAATAAATAAAAAACAAAAACAAACAATTTTAGTTTTCCTTCAATTATTAAATAGAAAAAATTTGAAAAAAAACAAGAACTACATACTTGAAGATGAAGATTTCTAGAATTTTTAATTGTCTATCATACGTGATGATATAAAATAAACAATTGGTCTAAAAAAAAAAGAAAAATATCATATAATTAAACAGAATTCAGAAAGTAGAAGAAACAAAAACAAAAAAAAAGACTACAAAGTGACCGATAGAAACCAGCCAAAAAATAGAACAAAAAACCTGCTGACACAGTTAACGCTGCTAGTGAAAGCAATATTTTAGCATGGAAGCCGCTGGTTATCAACTTTTACCCACTTTTCCAACAGTTGTTACAGCAACAAATGTAACAGGCCGCAAAGCCCGATGACACGGCATCCAGCGAAAACAGACCGCCGTGCCACCGCTTCACCGTTTCGCGTCATACCGTCACCAATTTCAAACCGGACAAGGTGAAGGAGAGAAAAGAGGTAGGCCACATAATGCAAAAATATCGCCATTGACTTGCATCTTATAGTATTGAATAATTCTACCTGAATGTATACATATATACAAATGTATGTAGACTTTTAGAAAGCCAGGTAACAATAAAACAAAATGGTAGACAGAGGTAGCCGGATGGATAATAGGCACCTTGTCCAAACCGTTCAAGGTATACCAATCTTCTATACGATTTCACGGTATACGCAATGCAACTCTCTCATTATGCTATCCAATAACATCATACACTAATTAGATTGAGGAATTATATATTAATACTATCATTTTTTTTTTATACGGATTTAATAATAATAATAATAATAAAACAAAAATTTTTTTGCTTTTTCTTTCTTTTATATTGATCTAATAGCGTGTAGAACATGATGATATAAATTTTCATGGCCAATATGTTAATATATCTTTAACAAAAAAAAAAAAAAAAGCAAAAACAAAAAAACTTTCTTAAAGACATACCTAAGATGTTAAGCCAGTAATTGCATCGAAACTTACATCAGCTAAAAGGTAGACGCATACGTGAATCGTGTGCATTTCACAAATCGATTACCATTACACCTGGGCCTCAGAGATATTGTTGGAAAATCCGCTTTCTAATTTCAATTTCGTATTACATTTTATTTTCTTTAGGATTTTAATACATCACTTCTTAGTCATATAACAATTATTTTTGATATAAACAATTTAAATTAAGTACTATAATCTTAATAAAAGAAAGAAATCCTCAAAATTTTTCAATTTTTTTTTTTTTTTAAGATTCATTTTCAAATTTTCGAATTTCATAATTCCAGATTTTTTTTTTTTTTTGTAAGATTCTCTAATTTTTGGTAATAGAACTTGGGATAACCTTCTAATTTTTTTTTTCTTTATCTAAAATCAAAGAAAAGTCAACCTCTATCTTTAAGGCTTTAGTACGAATCACCGAGAGACTATGGATAAAAATGTTCTATGATTTTTTTTAGAATTCAATTTTGAAAATTTTTTTTTATTTTTATTTTTATTTTTTTTTTTTAAATAAACTTGTACTTATATAAATATATAGATGTATATATTATTTTTTTTCTCCAAAAATTTTCTAAACACTATGATATCTATTTTCGGTCAATTTTCACGCAATTGCGTATCTCAATGGGAGAATGTTGTTAACCAGGGATGAATGCATTCATGGACAGCCAACGCCTTTAGTAAACATGTAAAAAGCAAAAAACGTAATCAAAACAAGACAAACGAAACATCTTGGTGCAAAAATAAAAAAAAAATAAAATAAAATAAAAATAAAAACTACAACAAAAAAACAACAACAACAAGCAACAAACATACAAAGAAAATAAAAATAAGAAAAATAAAATAAAAAAAAAATAGAAATAAAATTCCGCACAATGAGATAAGCCGCACAGTGCATTGTACCAAAAAATATGCCGCTGCCGTTGCCCCTTTTGTTGGCGTCATCGTCGTCTGCTCGCGCCATCGCGCCGCCGCACCGCCGCACCGCACTCCAACACCGCCGGCGTTCGTCGGCCCCTTCGATATGGGATTATGAAATTTCCTTGAACTCGTTTTTGACCTCGTGTATGTTATCAAATCGTTTCGGGATGATTGCAACAGAAGCAGAAATCGACGAGTGAATACGTCCGAAGTAACTGGCGGGAATTGAAAGTTAATTATTGCCGGATAAGAATCGGGAAGGGCGCGGGTGGGGTAAGAAACGGGATATAGGATAGAAAATGATTCATAATGCATACGATCTTTAAATACAAAAAAAAAAAAAAAAATTAAAAAATTTATTTAGAAAAAATCTGATAAATACTGAAATTCACTATTCAAATAAAGAAAAACACCTTCCATAGGAATACTTCTAAGAAATCATCTTTGGAAGGTGTTAAGACGGCTTCTAAAGGAGGATTTGGGAATATCAGTTACAAAATACATACATATATATATGAATCTTTATTTTTTATTTTTTATTATTATTATTATTTTTTTTTTTTTAATTAACAACGTGCTAGGAAGAAAAGTAAGAGTTTTATGATTCGAAGTATTATTTCTTATTATAACGAATGCTTTCCGACAACTTCTATTACACTTCCTGAGAAGGATATTGGAAGGAAACAATATAAAAATCTACTTCTTTCGAACATTCTACGCATTTTTCCGACAGGAAATCTTTTCAAATACAAAAATTAGTCCATTAGTTTTTCAAAAAAAATTATTTAAAATATATTATTTGTATTGTTTTTCTGTGTGTGTGTGAGTGTTGTTTTTTGTTTTTGTAATTAAAATAGAAGCTGGACATTCTTTGGAAAGTGTTAAATTCATATTTTTTTTGGGGAAAAACAAAAACTGTAGATTTTAAAAGATATTCTTCCTGTTGTCGAAAATATATCAAAAAAGAAAAATCATATTAAATTTCTTGATGACATAGTCAACAAATAGGTAACGAATTTCAATTATGTTGAAATGTACTAAATACACCGTCAGTGTCATTGCTCGATAGGCGGACGTACGCAACACATTGCAGGAAAAAAGAAAAAAATCTTGCGCCAAAAAAGAATATTTTCTCAGAAAGCTCTTTAGCGACCTGTTACATGCTTGTATAGATCGTTTTTTTTTTTTTTTTGCATTTTCTTAGGCAAAAGTATCCGAAAAACGACGCAATATCTATCATAAGTATCTGGGGTATATTGCGACGTTTCTAGGGTACGTTAAATTTGGCCATTAAAAAAAAACAAAAAAAAAACGAAAAAAAATACATATAGATATAATATGTATCAGCGAAAAAAAAAAAAAAACCATAGCACACATGAATCCCTCCGCGAAAGTTTGTTGAACTTCACGTTTCTACGCGCCACTGTCACTACTTTACGTCACGTTTCGGTGGCAGATGATTTAGAGAATCATTGAACCTTATTATGGCACGATAGCAACATACGGCTCAGATTGGGGCGTTGGGTGGGAGATGGGCGCAGCACGAGGGGTCCCCATCCATTATTAGGTTGAACCACGTGCAGACCATTGGCCGCATATGCGTAAATGAGATAGAATAAGTCACACACCTACTTAATCGATATTATGAAACTTTTTAAGTTTTTGCATACTTCGCACAGGTGAGCTCACATGCTATGGACAGACAAAAAAAGAAAAAAAAAAAAGAAAATAAAATAAAAAATAAATTAAAAGAGATTGATACTCGCCCCCACTAGGTTTCCCCACTATCCTCCTCCTCCGGAGAAAAAAAAGTTTGAAAAATTTCTGACTCATATAAAACAATTTTAATATACGATTTATAAGCCGGGGGAGCTAAAAAAGAAGGCGACAAAAAAAAAAAAAAAAAAAACGAAGCGATATGTGGCCACTTTTAATTAATGGGAGCACTGGACTTGAACTGACCGAAGGTTACCTGTGTTACCTCAAAAGTCTGAAAAGACCGTTGTCACCAGCATTACAGCACGATTTGCACGTGGCCATTCCACCTGAGTTATGGATGAGCAGTTTTCCTTTTTAGATTCACATTTTTCAGTTGAAATACCTTTCGAAGTTTCTCTAAAGGAAAAAAAAAATACGCCTCTTTTTTAAAACCATTATTTTTATGTTTTATACCTAAAATTTATTATTTAACTATTGTTTTTTTTTACACTTACACTTGCATCTTGATCTCTTTGATAGACGGTTTAGAGATTACGCTATTAAAAAACAGAAGTTAATTTAAAAATAATTTAAAAAAGTAATTAAAATTTATATAGAGATAAAACCAAAAAAAGAAACTTGTTTTTTTTTAAATTCTTTTACGTTTCGATTAATTCGGATTAGTTTTTTTTTGCTTTGTTTGTTTGTTTTTTTTTTTTCGAAAAAATTTTCATTTATCATTTAAAAATTAATAAGTGATATTTTTATTTTAATGTTATACCTTCTAATTATAAATTTAAATATACAAAAAAAAAAAAAAAAACAAACGTAAAAATTGTCGACTATAAAAAAATAAAATTATACTATCATGAAAGTTTTATAATTGATTATCTTATAAGTGTATATAAAATCAATTTCCTGGGATGAAAGCGATCTACCATAATCACAATTAACATCATCATGATCGTGACCACAGTGTGACGTGAAAAATGGAAACTTGACCTACTCTCTCTTTTCATTCTCACAATTTTTGCTAGGCTAGAGGGAATTGAAAGGGGTACTAAACTTGATTGAGCGCCACCAGATTGTAAATCAACGTCTAAAACTACGATGAAAATGGAATAATAGAAAATGCATAGCAGATACATTTTACCTGATGATATTAGTAAAGGAAAGTCACTGCCGGATGAAGCAATTTTACCTGTTCGATGCACATGCACACCTGGACGGATAAGACGGGGGGAAAGGTAACAATAGTGTACGATCGAATATAGTCCAGATTAAACTAGACTATTTATGAGTACATTTAATGAAATTTCTTTGAACCCCTCGAAGGTGGGTGGGGTAATAGTAAAATTATGCTATAGATTTATTAGATGAACATAATTCTTCTACGATGTTCAATGATTTTGTTGATCTTTTCTTCTTTTTTACTTTTGTTCCTTTTTGTTTTATTTTTTATTTGTTGTTTTTATTTTTATATTTTTTATTTTTATTTTAATCCAAAGAAGAAAAACAGTTAAAGAAGGAAAAAAAAATAATCAGGTCACTATGTCTTCTTTTGCCTGAATTATTTGCTCTTGTTTCTTTTCATAAGATCTTGTTGGGGTACACTACTTCTCTTAAAGAAAGTATTGAAAAAGAAACACGAAGGCGGGAATGGCAGATTTTAGCCCATAAAACCGGACATAAAATAGTGGTCAACATTATTGTAGTAATATTGATCAAAAAAAAAAAAAGAAAATATGTATACGTTTTCTTCTTCCTTTTACCCCTTTATGAAAAAAAATAAATAAATAAATAAAAACACCAATTACTTGCGCCCAAAAATTTTCAAGATTAAGAAGGTTTTTAAAATTCGGTGAAAAGGTGCCCTACAATGAGTAGCCGGTAAAAATGAGGTTTATAGAGAAATTAATTTGTAGGTTTTTTTTTTTTTTTGTAAGGATAGGGAAGGAAACTTTTAACTATTTATTGTTAGATTTTATATTTTATTACGAAGATTTTTAAAAAAACATTTAAATTTAAATTCTACCTTTTAAGATTTTATTTCCGATGATGTCGTCTTATAAGTCGTTTACTGTTTATCGATATTAAATTATTTTCTAATTATCGCATATCCCCTTTTGAAGAAATTTAATTATTTACACTATATTTATATATTTATATATTTTATTTTATCATTGTATTTAATTATATTTACTATTTTTATATTTATTACAGACTTTCTTCTTCCAGATCAGGTAAGTATAAATTTGATTTAATTAAGAATTATATAAAATAAATAAATTAAATATATCAAATATCAAGTAAAATTATTTATTTAACAAAATTTTATAAATTAAACGATACATAAAACAAATATAATTTAACTTCTAAGATACAGAAAAAAAAAAAAATAATAATAATAATAATAATAAGCGTTAAATAGTGTATGTGAAATAAAAAAAAAGAGTATACTATTGTGTTTTTTTTATAATACATAAAAGATAAATTTTATGAATTACTATGAAAAAAAAAAAAAACAATTAAAAATAGAATAAATAGACTAGTGAACGTGTAGTGATATTTCCCTTCGTTTAATTTATTTTATAAAAAAATACACCGACTGAAAATTCTCGTATCTGTTTTTATCTTTCATTATTTTTATATTAATGAATATAATTTTTTAATAAATCCAAACTAGAACTATTTTTTTTTTTGTATTAATATTTATGCATTTCATTTCATACCACTGTTGCTATACTTTGAAAAATCTTAGAGTTCGTTAATCTACTTCCTTGTTGCTTCAGGTTCCTTCATCCTTGCTATGTCCAGAAATATCCTGTGGAAAAATAGCGAAGAAAAAAAAAAACAAAAAGAAAAAAAAACTACGAAACGAAATGTTTAGAGGTGTTTTCCATTACTCACATCAGTGATAAATCCGCGACAATTAAACGTATGTAACGTTTTTAGCGCGAAACACCACGTTGAGTCACTCGGACCGACACGTGAGTTTCTCGGCTATGAATTTATTTACTAGTTATGAAATAAAAAGAACGAGTACATGTCTGCCGTTGAAGTAAAACAATTGATTGAGGTATGAAATAAAAAAAATAATAAAAATAGAATAAAATAGGAAAATAAGCTAGTTCAATATAAAACAAAACAAAACAAAACAAAATCAAAAACAAAAACAGAGAGTAGATATTTAATTTAAATTTAATACGTTGGAATTTTCAAAAACTCTAGTAAAATAAAATCATCATCAAAATTATTGTAAATGAAATTATTTAATAAAAAAATATTAAATTCATTTCATTGTAATACCATTACTAAAATATTAAACCTAAACAATGTGATTTTATTTTTAAATTTAATTTTACTAAATAAACTAATCCACTGAATTCTAAAAGAAGAAAAAAAAAAGAGAAAAAGAAAAGGTTTTAGAACGTTTTACTGAAAATTAAAACCTTGAAATTGGAAATCCATCAATCGAGAACAACTAATTTCCTTAATAACCCCTTATTTATTTTTTTATTGTTTCTTTTTTGTTTTCGAAAATCGTGATTTTTTTACTATCGAACCTCTACTACCCCCAGATTTTGTACTATCATCCAATTACCAATTAAAAATTGTTCATCAATCGATTTTAATGCCAATAAATTCTTCTCATATTCAAGCAATTTGAAACAAATTGATCGAATAATGATTTATCAATCCATCAATTCTAATTATGTTAGCAATTTTAATTTATTTTTTTTTTTTCATTTGATGACACAATTTTTTAAATTGTTACCTGCCTACCGTAACATTAATCTTTTTTACTGAAAATTACTCAGTTCAAATTATTATTGATTAGTATGACTATTTAATCGTGTTTAGGACAGGTTACGATAATTTTTAGAAATTGTAGTAATTTAAAATGACTATTAATTTTCTCTTATTTTGTTTTTAAATTATCGCTATTATTATTATTATTATTATTTTCTAGTGTTAACGTTAGTATAGAACTGTTGCTATCCTACTATTATATAATTATTTATATTTGATCATTAATTGAAAAATATAAAAACTGAAATTGCATAAATGATAAAATTCCTTCTAATTTTAATTAAACTTTTTCACAGCATGTGATATGAAAGCCTTTATAGAGTTTCTTTACGGATGGAATTAGTGGAATTTAAGTGTTCTTGTATTTCAATTATTATTTCAAAAATAGAAATAAAAAAAAATTAAAAATATTTTAATAAAATTGTTAACATTTAAATTTTATAAAAATTTGTGGAAAACAATTTAAAAAACTTTTTACGGTACTGTACTATTGTACTATAATTAACTTTAGCCACTGATTTCGATTATTTTACCTGTAATTATGATAAAATTTTATTTTAATTTTAAAAAAGTACTATACTATTTATTATTTTTGTTCCAGTCAGTTTACGGGGAATCCCCAAAGAGGTATTGATAATAACGTTAATTTTTTGTCGGTACTGTCGCGTTAACTCTACTATAATTAAATTTTCTCACAAATCTTATTTATTTTTATTGCAATTATTGTAAAAACTCTTTCTGTAGTGCATTTTATTTAATGCCACAATAAAAAATTATAATTGTTAGAAAAATTGAGGTAAAATTCCTCTTTTTCGAAAGTTTAAAATTCAATTCCGATCGTTAAAGTCGCTTGCTCCAGAAGAGGGCTAGTGTTTCGAGCAGCTTTCGGTGCCGACTTTCATTTGGCGTCAGAAAAAGGGCAGGTGAAATTTCGTCAATTTTTCGCAAAAATTCCAAGGGCTTAGCCTATGATTTTTTGAGGCTACAAATTCAAATTTCTCGGACCCATGGAAATGAAGTATCAAATTAAAGAGCTGCTCCTCCATATCTCAGAAAACAAATCCTCTCGTGAATTGGATAAAAAGTATCGAAGTTGAAACCAAAAAGCCTATAAGGGCTTAGATTTTTTGAAAAAAATTTATAGACCTAATCTTTTACTCTATCAATTACTATAAATAGTATTTTTCTAGCTACCTTAACATAGTTCATATTTTTCCATTAATTGGTCAACTTAAATATGCTACCTCACGTGGATATTTCTAAACTTTTATGAATATCATTCAACTTTTGTACGTTAGTGTATTCAGAAAAGCTTCGAAAGTTATCTTATCAGAAATTCTTTAGCTTTTTATTTAAAAAATTCACTATAAAAAAAAAAAAAAATTTAATCATATTGTGAAATTAGTTAAAATTGTAGATTTTTATAAATTTTACCCTATTAATTCGGATTTCGGTGTGTTTGTTAAAAAAGCAAAAAAAAAAAAAACATTCACGATCGATATTTGAGCATATGACTTTGACAAACGTACAAGCGAATGTCACTAAAGAAAAAAACGCATGTTTCTGACAATAAACGGCCTTGTCAATTTGATACAGGAATTTTTTTTCGCCTTGGCGGGATAGCATCACCTTTGAAATACGAAAAATTATGGGAAGAACGATTGGCTATAGTGTTATTATAAAAAATTAAATAATTAAAAAAAAAAACTAAAATGGGTGGCAAAATGTCGAAAGTAAGTGAAATTTACGAAGGTTTAATATTTTTTTTTCTTTTTCCTTAATTTTTTATTACATTACGGTCAAAATTTGTTTGCATAACTTTTTTACAAATCGAAAATATAAAGAGCTAAATTTTAGTTGGTTACCTAATCGGATATTTATGAAATTAATTTATTTATGATCTATGATCTCATATTTGTTCTATTTATTTATTTTTTTTTTTTTCTTAAGGGATTTTCAATCCAGGACCAAGGATCTAAAAAAGCAGATAAAAAAGGAATTGATCTTTCAACAGTTCCGGTAAAGTGGGCTTTTTGTTTTTTGTAATTATTAAAAAAAATATTGATTAATTGAATGGTGATTTTCTAGGCTCGTGTCGATAGGGTTAATATATCGGGTTTAAAGAGATCCCATGATGATTACTTTCACTATCTCCCAGAGGAACTTTTTAAAGTAACAAATTTTCAAGATGTGATCCTTGAATGTAATAAGTAAGATAGTGAAATATATGAAACTTTTTTTTTTTAGTGGTTTTTCGTTTGAGAAATTTTATTGCATAATTATTATCATAATTTTTTATACCATAAATAAATTAAATTTAAAATACGATGAAAAAAACAAATAATAATTTTGTTCTTAATTTTACGAAAAATCACAAATATAATTTTATATCGATTTTTATTTAATAATTTTTTATTTATATATTTTTATTTTATAGTGCAAAAAATTATTTGAATCAACTTGGTGTATTCAAGGATATTACAGTTCATATAGACATTAGTAGAGATAAAAATGCAACACCAAACGGTTATGAATTAACTTTTGAGGGTACAGAACTTTCACCAGTCGTTGGAGAAGTTGGAACTGAGATTGGGTATAATGAAGGTGCACTTAAATTAGCTCTAGCCGCACCAAATCTTTGGGGCCGTGGTGAACGTCTTATTTTACGTGGCAGCTATACAACAAATAATACTAGCGATCTTACTTTAACATTTCATAAGCCACTACATCATACAGTACTACGTCACTATCATCCTGAGTAAGATTTTATTAAAAAGTAAATTAGTAATTAGCAATAAAATAATAATTTCTTTTTTTTTCTTTTAGAATATCATTATCTTTATTCCGACATCGCTCAGTCTTATCATATATGGCATGTAAGACAGCAAATTTTGGGCTTCTAACCGAATTCAGTTTTACAACACCATTTAATGTATGTAATATGTAATTTTATATAATAGAAAAATAATTTTATTTTATTTTTTATTTTCTAATATTTTTAGCTAACTCATAGCTTACAATATGAAGCATCATGCCGGGAATTATTTTGTATTGGAAAACAGGCACCATTTTCTGTTAGACAAAGTTGTGGTCCTAGAATGATGTCAGCGTTTCGTCTTAGTACATCATACGATATCCGGGATAATCCAGTATTTCCAACGGAGGGTGTTCATATAAAAACAACAAATGAATTTAGTGGATTAGGCGGTGATATATCATATATATCGAATACAACACATGGTGAAATTAATATACCATTATATTTTAATTGGGTCGCACAAATTTGTTCAAAAATTGGTATAATACATAATGAGAAATTATCAAAAAGTCCGCCGATAAGTTCATTATATACTCTTGGTGGTCCTATGAATTTAAGGGGTTTTGAATTAGCTGGCGTTGGACCACATGAAGATGGTTATGCAACTGGATTAAATGTAATTATCAATTATTAATTGAAAAACAAAAACAAAACAGGAAAATATTGATTATAGCTTTTGTTTTTTTTTTATTACAGACATTTTGGGCGGTCGGTTTGCACTTATGGATGCCACTACCATATTATTCTCAATTGGGACGATTTTCACAAAATTGGCGAACGCATTTATTCTGCAATTTTGGCAATTGCGGTTTTAGTACAAGTATTACCTATTATTTACAAAATTTGAGGAAAAAGAAACCAATAAAGAATTTTATTATAGATGATATGAGACTTGCAACTGGTATCGGTTTAGCCTATCGAATTGGTCAACGTGCACGAATCGAACTTAACTACTGTTTCCCTATAACTATACAAAAGGCCGATAAAATAAAAAGTGGTTTTCAATTTGGCATTGGATATGATTTTCTGTAGTTAAATAAAACAAAAAAAAAACAAATTTTTTGACTGTCAGTTTCTTTTTTAATTTCAATATTTTTGTTTTGTGATTTTATTTTAAAATCTCATCTTGATTATTTTCAATGAGTTTTAAAAATTTATATTTAAAATAGTATCTATAAAGATATTTTGTTAAGAGACTATACACAAATAAATGCAATAAAACAAATAATTTGAGTTTTTCTATTCCTATATCTTTTTGCGAAGAAGTGGTAAGTATAAGCTGGACAAATCCCTTTCATAGGTCTGCGAAGTATACCCTAAAATATAATATGAAACAGAAAAGCTACACCAATTTACCCTATACCTTGGAAAAATATCCTTAATACGTTTTATATTTAAAACTAATACACGCAAAATTCTAAAGGAAATATTTTATCTGATAAAATAAATATTTTAATTTTTTTTCCATTTTAACACTATTTATAAAACGTATATGGGATCTCAGCTTAAAAAGTGATATCTATATTATTTTAAAATTTTCGAAATTGTGTAATAAAATTATTAAATATCTAATTTAACTTTAATAATTTTAATTTCTTTATTTACAATAACTTACAGTTTTTAATTCTCTAATTAGTTTAGCTTTTGTAATGATTTTAAAAAAAAAAAATTATTAGTCTTTTTTAATATTATAATCATATATGAGAATAATAAAAATAAAATAAAAACAATAGAAAAAAAATTATAGGATATGAATAAAAACAAATAAAATAAAATAACAAGAGAAAACAAACAACCCAGAAAGATTCAAATTTTAGAATACAGGGAAGTACTATTATTAAAAATAATCGATTCCTCAAAACAAGGCCTAGATTGGATCCCTGGTAGGTGGTGGGCCGCCTAGTTCAATTTCCCCTTCTCCGATTGAGAGCTAGGGCCCTGGCAAATCCGCAAAATTTTCTGGAGTAACAGGCGACCAGAACCCGTAGTATAGCGATTTGGCCCCGAAACCGAAAAGTAGCCGACCTGAGAAATCGACTTCGAGGAACAGGGGCCCATAAATGAGATCGCGGCGGTCGAGTGCAGCCGAAGTGTCGGTTATGGGCGCCTGTTCCTCCAGGCCGATTTCGCAGGTCGGCTACTTTTCCACTTTTGGGCTAAATTGCTACGCTATGATTCATGGTCGCCTGTTACTTTAGAAAATTTTGCGGATTTGCCAGGGCCCTAGTTCTTCATCGGACAGGGGGGAAATTGAACTGACCAAACCACCACCCACCAGGGATCTCATCTAAGCCTTGTCTTGGGGAATCGATCATTTTTAATAATAGTACTTCCTTGTATTTTCAAATTTGAATCTTTCTGGATTGTTTGTTTTCTCTTTCAATATTCCATGTTTTTTGAGGCCAGTCTAAGCAAGAGGAAACCATCCCAAAGGACCTTGCCCTGCTCTTATTACTTTTAGTTCTATTTTTCTCGGATATGTTCTTCCTTCTTTCCCTATTTTTAATTATTTCCCTGCTTTTTGTTTCTTTATTTAATTTATGTATTTTCCGGCGTTGTTTATTTTTCCAGAAAATATAAAACATAGAAAAAATAAAGAAACTAATACAAAATAAAGCATATTTTTTCTATTTTTTAATAGCACTACAGTTTCTAGTCAATCCTGGCTGAAAAATAAAACTTATGGCACAAGGGAATTAAAACACAATCGTTTTCCAGGTTTTAAGTAATTTTATTTTCCAGTCATAACAATTTCCAATTTTACTCTTAGAAATACAAAATAATGATTTGCGATTGTCTACTATTATTCATTTCTTTTAAAACAGTAACCGTATTTGGTGTGATTACAAGAAATATCAAATCGAAGATGAAGCCTCGGATTCCCACGTCGTGCTCGCGGTATCTATGCCTGGACTCGGACAAACAGCCAATATAGTGCCAACAGAAACCGTGCTCTAAGTCCAAAAATTAAGTTCTTCGGGCGATATAATTTTTTGTGGTCTAGGAAAAAATAAAGTAGGTACTCTAAACAATTTAGGCAATTGTACTGAACTATTTCAGGCCTATAGACTAAATAGGAAACCCCTACCAGGGAAATGACGGGCAAAAAGCCAATATAGTGCC
>MNCL01000445.1:0-22327 GCA_001932985.1 Proctacanthus coquilletti
TTCTTATTCTTATTCTTATTCTTATTCTTATTCTTATTCTTATTCTTATTCTTATTCTTATTCTTATTCTTATTCTTATTCTTATTCTTATTCTTATTCTTATTCTTATTCTTATTCTTATTCTTATTCTTATTCTTATTCTTATTCTTATTCTTATTCTTATTCTTATTCTCATTCTTATTCTTATTCTTATTATTCTTATTCTTATTCTTATTCTTATTCTTATTCTTATTCTTATTCTTATTCTTATTCTTATTCTTATTCTTATTCTTATTCTTATACTTCGAGTACACTGTGTGTATTGAGTATTTTTCGAGCTTCCGCCACTCGAACGAATTGGAACAAAGTTGGGGAACATCCAACAGAAAATTCTTTCAAGCGTTCCGCGAGAATAAAATGGTTGACTACGCGAAAGTCTTCAAGTTGGCGGCACAAATGGTGCCCCTCTTTTCGGGAAAGCCCGGTCCCCGACAAACCCAGGAATTCCAGATATTCTTGGGATGCTGCAAACAAGTACAACAGTGTTCAACGCAGGAAGAAAAGGTGGCCTTTCTCCAAATTTTCGCAACTAGGATCCGCGGCGGTGCTTACCAGCTATTCGCGTACAACACGTCCGGTATGTTTAGAGAGGTCGAAGGTAGATTAAATCGTATCTATCTCCCTAGAGAAACGTACCAGGAGCTCGTAAACCGGTTGATAACGTCTTGGCAAAACCCTCTTGAGGCACTGATGTGTTTTACGGTCCGGCTAAGTCAGCTGTTGACTCAGTGCAAAAAAGCGACCGACGCGAAGTATGGCCCAGCAATGATCTCCGCGGTCAAAGAGTAACTGAGGATTTCGCCAAAAACGGGTTAAAAAATGAAATGAACAACCCACATTTATGTCAGTACCTTCTGGCAGAAAATGCGTTGAGTCTGGAAACCCTCACCTACAAAGCCCGATATGGGGATACTCCAACGAGGAGCTCTAAAATTCCAAGCGCCCAGCTATACAGGCGCAACTCTCGCTCGCCCCACGGGGAAAATAAATTACACATACACGGATTATCCGACCCGGAAGATCACTCCGTTTTGCAACAACTACAAGGCATCCAGGCACGACGCTCGAGAATGTAGTCGGCACCAAAATAATCAAGGTAGCGCTCAAGCGTCTGCCCCAGGGCTACCCAATAGGTCCCACACGAGTAATGCACCACCCGGGAATGGTGACACTCGCAAGGAAAAGTCTTCAATAGAAGACTTAAATTCTGCGGGCGTCCCGGGCACGAAGGAAGAACGTGCCGCAATAAAGACAAATGGCAAAAGAGTCACTTAAACGGGGAATAGTCGAGTCCAAAATCCCCGTCCTGACTCTAAGCTCCCAGATCACAACACCAGGGTACACTCAGCAGCCTGAATACTGGGTCCCATCAGTTCAAATTCCATTAAATATAAGCCCGAACCGCAAAACCTAACTGATAGTGAACACCGGATCTGAAATTTGCCTGTTAAAAAATCGGGATTTGTCGAGAGGATCCGGTACAATCAGCAAATCCTGCGGTACGGGAAGAACCTTGGGAACTTGCAAAGAGAACTTTATGATTAACAAACAAAAGATTGCCTAGAAGTTCCAAGTAATTCCCAATAAAAGTGAAATAAAGGGAGAAGAATTGACAGGAAACGATTTACTATCAAAAAATTGTAATATTGAGGGTTCAAATCGACAAATACGTGCTACTCGCACGGAAAACCACAAGAAGGAATTTGCAATTCCATTCGAACAGCATCCAGAGAAATCGCATCCCTCAGATGCAGTCGCAAAACGGACACTGGAACAACTAAAATATTGTTGAATTTCATCGTAATCAGAAATAATATATTCCTTAGCTTGTAAGACCTTGGGTTCATCAAAAAAGAAAAATAATGCCAATAAGCATATGCTTTATAATAGATAATATTGTGCAATGAAGTTCACTAAACTAACTAATTACGAAGCCATTTTATGGCCTTTGTTAAATGATTTAAAAACATTGGAATCTGAAGGGTTCGACTTAATCGATGAAAAACCGGAAATATAAGTAAATATCGTTTACTTTATATTCAAGCAAGTCTGTTCGAAGATCGAACAAAAACAACTATTTCTTGTGAATATGTATTTGCATTAAAAAGCGGAATGTTTAATGTCAGTTTTCCTAATGATTTCATATTTATCACTAAGCGATTTGTTTTGGAGCAGCATCTTTGTATAAAGTTCATGAGCAAGTAGTGTTTTTCTTATTGGAGAAAAACTTCTGTTGGACTGAATTAGAAAATTGTTTTTTGGAATACAAGAATATGAATATATTAAACGACAACGATAAATGTATGCCAATGACTTTATGTCAAAAATATCTAATGCTTCTGAAATGCAATCAGTCATACTACAAGTTCAAACTATTAATTTAGAAAACACTGCTTGTATATCTGACGTCATGCTTACCTGCAGTTCAATTTGTTTTACGTAATGCTAATGATGTTAATGAAGAAAACGTCCGATCATTAATTGCTTAAAAAGCTGCAGGTACCTAGCCTAATTAATTTATTGAAAATATAGAGGAAGAAATGTTATATCTTATATTCCCGTTTCTTTATATATAACCATAAAAAAACAGACATAATTTCTAAGTAGTGGACAGTAATAACAAGTGTGCTAGCTAGAATTTGTGTAAATTAGCAACCGTTGAATTCGCCTGGAAATTTAAAAGCATCTTGTTCAAAAAACTATATCCGATATCCATGTACCAAAAACAGGATCTTAATGAAAGCGAAAGAAACACTGTCAAACAATTAATGAAATACTGCTTCCCAACCCAAAGGACATTTTTCAACAATCGAAAGGAAATCTCGTCAGTAAAACATATTTTGGAGAATTGGCCAATGATTTTTCAGCGTGAATCTGTATGATTATTTTAATGGAACTTGATCAATGACTTCAATGAATATTTCGCATATTTCAGATTACGACCACTTTAAAACGCTAAAGAGAATTTGTACGTATCCCAAAGATGAGAAGAAATTAATTTTTCAAAGTTATGAAATAAATAATTGTTTATTTATTATTATAATACTTATTGATATAATTTTAGATTTTCGTAAATGATATTTTTATTGCTCGTATATGCACTCACTTTTTGCAAAAAATTTATTAACAAAATCCTTTATTATTATACACATTATATTTTTAATATCACATTTTGTTTACAATACAAATATACAATTGTATAAAAATAATAAAACTTTTCTTTACTTACTTTCAGATCAGAATAACTGTGGGTGACATAAGAAATAGTCTACAAATAAATACTCCTGAGATTACCTGGGGAGACTTCAATTTTTTGATATATATACTTGTCTTTTATAATTATTATTTCTTTATAGGTATATCAGTAGAAGAAAGTTGCTACGATTGTTTACGCCGCTTTTTCATAGAAAACCTAAAAATGATCATATTGATCATACTTATCATAATAATGATAAGTATGATAATGATTATACTTATGTGCTTCCCCGATCTCTTAAGCAGTACATGCTGCGCGATCGGGTTACACCCCGACGGCGACGAAATTTTGGACGATTACCACTAATCGTGCATTTGGAAAAATTACAAGTGACCTCGAATGCACACACCATTTCGAGACGATTAAATTCAACACAAGTTGCAAAGCGAACGCAAGAGTATCGCCGTCTCCTCGAAGCAAATTTGAGACATGCCTAGCATTGCGCGCCCAAATGACACCCCAGCGTCAAGCATTAATTATATGCATGAGACAATCACATGCAATGCATCGGATAGGTGCACTTGCCTAAGCACATCCGAGCATGCGCGCCCGGGCTTTTTCCAAAATGCAGACTAGACAAAAGTACTTGACCAAGGATCGATCGACACCGATCAGATCAAGACAGTTACAATCCAAAGACGAGTTAAGCAAGTCGCTTTCAGCAGCAGTCGCAGGCAGTAAGTTGGAACCAGTAATCGATCAGAGACGTTGGCTTAGAGGAACAAGCCTTAGTTAAAAGTCTGTTCCTAAATTCTAAATCGGGTGTTGTGCGCAAAATGCAAGTCTAATCCAGGATAAAGCGAGTAAAGAAAAAGTAGTGTTTGTGATTAGAGCGGTGAATTTATACGAATCCGGGTGTGAATAAAATAAAATAATTACCGAAATACTCCCTCATTTTGATTTCAACCATTCTCACCTCACTGCCCTTTCGCATCTAACCTGAAGAATTGTGGGAACTACTCCCACAAGCCCCACAGCAGACTCCCAACGCCCCTATAACAAAGTGATAAACCAATTTCATACATCTGGCTACAGACAGGAGGAAAATATTGAAAAAAAAATTTTTGGTTTTTCATTAAGCGCGTTTAAACTTTAAAATTGAATAAAAAGAGTTGTGTGCGACATATAACGGAAAATTTTATTGCGTATTGAACTACATTCAATACCGTTGTTTTAAAAATAATATCATTCAAATGGCCAGCGCGGCTTCGTTTACAGAACTTGATCCGAGAGATCCAATTTTGTATGACTCTGTTGCATAAGTCGGGCTGGACCTCACCAATGGTTTGAATGATGTTGTTCTCCAGTTGGTCAATTGTTGTTGATTTGTTAACATAAATCAGTGACTTAACGTAGCCCCAGAGAAAAAAGTCTAAGGGCGTTAAATCGCACGATCATGGCGGCCATTCCACATCGCCTCTTCTGGAAATAACGCGTTCTGGAAACTTTTCTTGCAACAACTCCAATGTATCGTCCGATGTGTGACACGTTGCGCCGTCTTGTTGGAACCACATGTCGTCCAGGTCCATGTCATCCAACTGAAGCCACAAAAAGTTAGTTATCATGATACCGGTCGCCATTGACAGTCACTGTCTGGCCATTCTCGTTTCGGAAGATGTACGGCCCAAACCACACCAAACCGTAGGTTTCTCCGGATGCAATGGAGACTCTTGATAATGCTGTGGATTACTCCCTCCCCAAATGCGGCAATTTTGCTTATTTACGAAATTAGATTTTGTGAGTATGTCTATTTTTTTAAACACTTTCTGTTTATTTTTGAACAGTTGAGTATATTTCTCAGTACATAATACTATAACTATATACTTACGTAAAGTTTTGCCCTATTTTCAACGAAATATTTCACAACAAATGTATGAAAACAAAACGATTGTCCACTGCATTTTCACAACTTTGATTAAATTTAAACAAAATTTTACATAGTCAATGCTAAAAAATGTATGATGATGTGTAATTTTATTATAATGAGAATTAGGAATGTGTTGTCGACTATTATTGTCGCTTTGAACAAATTTTTTTTAGAGTGTAGCCTAGTCGTAATTTTCATATAAGCTCAGTAAGGAGTTTAAAGTTATACTAATGACTCCCATTTATACTAGAAAAATTCGGTTCAAGGGTAGTAAATAAAATATTTTAGTTTTATTGTTGTTATTCTAAATTGTGGCTCAAAAAGTAGTCCACACCAATCGTATGTCTCATGACCCAAAAGTACACATAATTAGCTTGGATATGTGTGGTGTTCACTTAAGAAAGTTTTGTCTTCCTGCTTAAAATGTGCAATATATGTGATTTATAAGCTGAAAATGGATACTGCTTTCTCAAAAATAACTAAAAATTTCTCTCTATGAATGAGCTTTTTACCGCGTTTGCATTTCATCATATTGCTTTAAATTGGTATAGGCAAACTTACATTGAGCTCTTGTCACATTGCAGAAATGGTGGTCAAATCTTGTGAGAAGTTTCGCTCTCTTGTCAGTATATTCCTCAAATTTGTATTTTCGATTGCAATTTACTTAAAACTGTTTTACATAAATTTTTTCATAATTTAGATCATTTTGTACTGATTGAAGCAATGTGTCAGGTGTAAACAAAGCCTAAAAATATCAACGTTTAGTCGGTAATTTTTATTGTCTAGTTGATAATAAACTCACCGTGATGATCAGTGGGGTAGAATTTATTAGCCGATGGATGATGCCTTCACCAGTTGTGTTGGTTTTGCTCATCAAATACATATGCAAAAAAACAAAAAAAAAATATAAAACAAAACAAGAAACAAAACGAAAACAGACAACTTTTATTTTCTTATTTATTTAGACAAAATATATAACACAAGAAATAATTCTACTTTGGAACTGCTTAAGTAAGTAATAATGTTTCGGAATAAAGCAAAAATTAAAAGCTAATAAAATAAGAGCATAAGGAGCTGTGATAATTCAGACTACAAAATAATACGAATTGCTTGAACAAATGCGATATTCGGATTAAATAGTATAATGTGTTTTGGCTATTCGTAAAACACAAGTATATATATGAATATTAACACGTCTAAAATCATACATATAATAATGATCAACTAAGACAAGTTCTACAAATACGGAACAGAATCTAATACTTACGTAAACAAGCTGATTTTTCACACATTAGGATCAATTAGGCTCCACTATATTTTACATTACGTACATATACAAATGATAATGGATTGAAAACATTTGTAATTTGTGCGAAAAGACCTGATAAAAAATATGTGTTCACAGACAACAGAGATAAAATTTTAGAATAGTTTGTTAAATCAATCAAACTCCGAATACAAGAAAGATGTCTAGGTATTTTTTCTTTCGCAAGATTGACAACTTAATAAAAAAATATTTAGGTTCGAAACAGGGTTCTTAAGAGAACTTTAAAACAGCCATTGAATATTTCTTATTAACGTAACATAACAGAACAGTGGAGAATATTTATGTAAACTCTACGCACAATTAAAGCTCCTTAATCCACAGCTGTGGTTAATGGTATATTGTTAATAAAATATTAACGGCCAAACAAAAGCAGTATTTGATAAACATAAAAAAAAATTATATTTATTTATGTTTAGAGAAGTACTACACCGTTCAATCTACACATTTAAAGCACTAGTTTCACTCTTTAACAATAAACAGTTCTTTCTATAATTTTCTTTTCTTTTATCGCATATTTATTTGCGGAGTATTACACAGAATAAAATCCTGTGGATTTTCAATTATATGACTACTTTTACTTTTACTGTTTTTTAAAAATAAATTTTAAGTAATATATTAAAACATCTCTAAAAATTGAGAAAGAGAAAATATAATATTAAAAGGCATAAGATAGATTGTGAAATAAAACTTCTGTATTAACTATCATAAAATTAATAACGCATATACATATATGTTTTCAAAAGAGAAGGAATGAAAACTTTAAATTAAAAACAAGAGGAGCTAAAAATCAGAAAAATATTTCAAACTATCCTTTTTACTTTCGAACGATGCTAGGAGAGCAGCATTATGTTCGCGATTTCCTATTGCAAGTCGTAGGGTTTAGTGTCTAAACCAAGAGAATGATTTAAATTAGATTTGGTATTTGTGATCATTTCATGAATGTCTTCAAACTCTTCTTTCAGTTCTTCCTTTTAATCTTAAAAATATAAGTACTTTCCATACAAAGATAGAAAAAAAACTGACCATTTTTACCTGTGCGATGTGTTACGTGTTATGTATGATTTCGCGCATCACGACATGTTATGTTATGTGTCATTATCTGCCTCGCCTCATGTTCCAAACGGCTATATGAAAATACCGCATTTTTTAAAAATCTCGTCTGGAGCTATAAGCAATTTAGTACTTTTCATGTAGAAAACTTAGTTCGTTAAGAGCTATTTCCACTTTAAATAAGTTTGGTGTTATATTTCATATAATAATGTGTTTTGGAAAATTACTTGTACTTACGTCTATATGTCTATATAGATGTAAGAACTTCAAAAAAACAAGAAAAGTTTCAAGTGTACTACTTTACAATTTGCACTTTCGCCTTTAAAGCAAACAAATTTCCATATCAATTTTTGGGGCGTTATTATACATCGAATAAATTGATGAACGCCTCAGTTTGTTTAGCCATTTCTTCTGAAAATATTTCATTTATGATTTACACGAAGTTTTATGTTGTGTTGTTTAAAACTTTTTAACTGCAGACTTGTATGTCAATTCAAAGGAGACTTCATATACATTTATCCCAATGAGCCTCTAAAGTTTGCTCATATCTCAAGATTGGTAGAAGAAATTAAAATTATTCAGGAAAAAGCACGATTAATATATGGTTATTTTAAGTATTATAAAAAAACCATGTAAGTAGTCTTATATCTTATCGGCTTTAAGATAATAAAGCCATTAATTTTTCTTCGCGAGTGATATTGCTGCCCTCAGCCCCACTTATCTCAAAAATATTGATACAGAACTTTATGTATGTACTTTTTAAATATATTTTATGTTTCTGACAGATATAAAATCGCCATCTACTAAATCTGCCTCTTTTAGAAAATGACATATTTTTAGGAAAAGTTAGTGGGAAATTCAAACCCTTAAAAATGTGATAACCCATACCAAAAAATCAGAGAGAAACGAGCAATGACTCATTGGAAACGATGTAGAATTTTCTATTAATATGTACCAGTCATACTTAAGGTACTGGGAGTACAATCAAGTTTTGAGGATTTTTTGTAATTTTGAAGTTTTATTCAGAGAAATTGGTACAATGTATGTTATTCAAAGTATTGCCCATCGCTTTCTACTACCTTAGACCATCTTTCAAGCAGCATCCGGATACCGCGTTGAAAAAATTCCTCGTCTTTTGAGGCGATCCAAGAATCGACCCAATTTTTGGCTTCTTCATAAGAAGTGAAATGCTGCTCGAAGTGCGTCATCGACCGGAACAAATGGTAGTCGGAAGGAGCAATGTCTGGTTAATACGGCGGGTGGGGTAGGACATCCCATTTCAGTGCCTCCAAAGTTTCCTTGAAGACTTTTACAACATGTGGCCAAGCGTTGTCGTGCTGAAAAATCACTTCGTCATGTCTTTTGGCATATTGGGGGCGTTTGAACTTCAATGCTCGGCTCAACTGCATCAATTGTTGTTGGTAACGTTCCCCAGTGATGGTTTCGTTAGGCTGGAGTAGCTCATAGTAGATCACTCCTAGCTGATCCCACCAGATGAGTTCATCCGGTACCCAATTTCCTTGTTTTTGCACCATACCCATGGCCTTGAGACGGTTTGAAATTGTTTGTTGAATCACTCCCAAGGTTTCAGCGAGCTCCTCTTGAGTTTGGCATGAATCTTGGTCCATTAACGCCTCCAGCTCAACGTCTTCAAACTTTATTGGCCTCCCTTCGCGTTCTTTGTCACTGGTGTCAAAATCGCCACTTTTCAAACGCCGGAACTAGTATTCATGTGTTTTTATTGATGGAGCATGTTCCCCATATGCTTCACACAGCAATCGATGTCCATCAGCTCCACTTTCCTTCAAATTAAAACAAAAAAGCAGCGCTTAGAGCACAAAGAAAGTATGTTTTTTATACATACTGACTTTTAGAGGAAAATGATGACGCTTTAACATGAATATAGTTACAAGATGGTCCGATGCGATTTAATACTAGTTACATCTTTTTTAAATGCCTCAAAACTTATTTGTACACCCATAATATGTAATATTATACAAATCAGAACAACATGAAAATATATGTAAAAATTATAATTTCATAACGGAGTTAGGGAGCGGGCCTGTACATAACCTAATTTTTCAGTATATTCTGTGCGACCTATAAACGCAATTTTTGTATGAATCCGTTGAGATTCCACATTTATATTTACAACTAATGTAAGGAAGAATAACTTACAACATGCATCTTGAACTGAAATCGAAATTTGGTATTGATGGTATTTTTAGTTGAAAGCATAAAGTCCTGCCATTTGATTCCAAAATGAAGTAACTGCAAGAGGTTCAAAAATTTGAGCACGCATGTGTTTATATGAGCTTACACTGTAGTAGTACAGAAGTACCTTCGTTAAAATTGACTTAGAGAGATTTGTCTTGTTTTCTAATAACAAAATACTGTAAATTTATTAAATCAAAATAAAAAAAAGGAGATGATCACTTGCAATATCATTAAAAAATAAATACTTTACTGAAAGGCGGTTACATAATAGTGAAGAGTTTAGCACTTTTGGTTTTAACTGGCAAAGATATGATATATAACAATGATTTGGAAAACAGTTTTATTCATTTTTTGAAAATGATTATGACCGAATCAAAATTTTCTTTACCGACGGTAGAGTTGCTACAGTTGCTAAAATTCATAAATTTTCTAATCAAAAATTAGATCGTATTATTTATAACATATCGTTATTAGTATGTATACCTAACTTAAATTGGTCACTACAGCACCGGGTAGGAAATTTTTGATTTATAAATTCCAAACATTTGAGTTACTCATTTAGTAAATCAATTACAACCCTACAAACCAAAAAATCGAAAAAATTTCCAAAGCCTTTTTAAAGGCCAAGCAGGTCAGAAATTGAAATATATGTATCATATTATATTTTAATTGTATTAATTTTCTAGTATTCATTACACTAATTGAGTCATTACGAAAATAAATCAAATGAAATAATACCTCAATAACTTTTATCATACTGCCCTCCATTGTTTATTTTATTTATTAAAAATAGCCATAAAGCATAAAGTCTTATGATTTCCTATTTATAAATAATGGAGGTGGCTTTTGCGTTAGAGCGAAGGTAGAAAACACTAACTTTTCTACGGCTATGTGCTATGCAGCGTCCGAGTATCTACAAAGTGTAGATCTATGTATGTCTAGAAGAATCTAATCTATTGTTATAACTACAATAGAGTAGACGCTTGAATGATATGTATTCTCGTTCATATTCTCGCGGAATTAAGCTAGTTTTTGGAGACTAGTTTGTCCAGGACGAGCTCCATATATGTTGGGGCAGCTGGTTTCGACCCATAAGAACGCATTAGGGTATAATCTGAGGGTGCTTGCTGCTGTCCTGAGAGTGCTATTGATGGCAGGATCACCTTTGAAATTTTTTTCATAGCGATGGAGTATACGGACATCAGGTAGTTGGTGTAGCTCATCACCAAGGTGCGGCAGCCATTTAAGGTCGCATGCAGAGGGACCGCTCCTATAACTGCTACCACGCGAGCTAGAGCTAGTGAGAAGTCGACAGTGATTGTGCCATTTAAGCCGGAGATTGTTGGTGAGACCCAGTATTTTTTTAGTTTCGCCGAAGATTGTGCGCTGACGCACAAGGATGAGAACCTTCTGGCCTTTTCCATTCATGTGGAAAAATGCCATTCTTCAGGGCGGCATTGCACAAGGAGAGAAATCTTTCCATGAAGGATTCAGGGGCTTCTTTTATTATGCTGTATGGATTATAAGTTGTCGTGTCCTGGCGCCGATCCCTTGCAGTTAGTAAGCACAGAACTTAGTTCCTTCAGGCATAGAGAGAAGTTGTCGATTGGTTGACGATTACTATCTGAGAAGGACAAAGTGCGTTCCCCTGAAATTCTTTGTAGGCTAACGGTCTTATACATAACTGTAATAATTAGCTTGGGTAAGGACCGATTCAGAGGCCATTTTCATCGAATTGGAAAGTGTCCTGCGGTCGATCGTCAAATTTTGCAATCAAGTTACGGTCGCTAGGACGACCGTAAATGTTCTATAATATATCTTCTAATCTTCTATGTTATAAGTTTTGAGTTTTTGCAAAGCTCGTTTTTCTATGGTTGAGTTCATTTGTATATGTAGAGATGGCTGGGTATATACGGATGTCTTCTACGTAGATGTTTAAGTTATTTCTACACGTAATACCATTTATCTCGATCTTGTAATCAGTGTAGTGAATTAGGGAGGTCCCTTGCAGAAACTATTGTTAGATTTCGCATGTTGACTTAATCTTTTTCCTTGGAGTGTTCACGAGTATAATGTAGCTTTCTTCTGGTTAGAGGATTGTTGTGCTTTCTAGGACATTTTTAAAAATACAGTGGCTGGTATAATTGGCCAATGCAGCTGGACTTGTTCATTTTTCCCTGTTGGCTAGATTCCTTTCAGTAACATGTTTTTTCGATTTGCTGGCAGGTTTAATGTTTAATATTGTTCGTATTAAGGATTATAGATATTATATTAAAAATTACTTTTGTACCATTTATGGTAATGGGAATTATGACAAATAGTGAATATTTTTAATGCAACATTATAGGGATATAGATATTAAATATAATAATTGTATTTGTAAGTAATTCGTAAATGTGTTCTTCTAATTTGACTGCTATTGATTGATTTTCACATGTTTAGTATATTTTTGTTAATTCATTAAGGTTGAGTACTTGTTTCGGAATTATGTTAAGCCTAGCAAATATGATTGCTTCGGCTATATTGGTTCAGTGGTTTGATAGCAAATCGATATTGTAATTTATCTGGTTTAGGTAATAAATGTGAACAAGAATGTCTTCGTTAGAACGGTGTGGACGGTTTATTTGATCTTGGAAATGACTCATATAGCTTTGTATCCCTATTTACTCATTATTAATGTGATTCGTTTTGCTGTTTAATTTGTTCATCATTCATTGGTTTATCTGAGTTTGGGCATTAAATTTGTTATCTAATTTAGATGTTAATATTGTTATTCTCTCATTAAAATATTGTACATCACTGACATCCACATTTCCCGTTATGAATTTAATGAATGTTTCTAACCTATTCACGAAACCTAATTTATTTCTTAATTTTGAGGAAAGGTATTCTAATTTTCTTTTTAGTTCTTGAACAATGGATTTAGTTAGGCGAGTAGAGAGTAGAGCCTTATTTTTTCTAGCGTTAGTGTTGGTTATTTTATTAATGGTCTCGTCATAATTTTCTAAATTTATAATGTGTATCATGCTTTCGTAGTGTTGTATCGTCCTTACATCATCACCGACTTGTAGTGGTAGAAATTTCTGTCCGTTCCTTAAGTCCTGCAGTTCCAGTTTTGGTCCGATGACTGACAGTATCCTGTAATAGTCGTTGTTTCTTAATTCTACTTTTATGTAATTTTGTATTATCTTTGGTGAACATATTTTATTGGTTATTTTCTTTTACTTTTTGTTTGATTAAAATTTTTAAATTCAATGACAACAATATGCGATCAAATTATGGACCAATTCACTAAATCTAGCTCAATAATTAGGTATAAGAAGTTCATTAATAACAGTGTAAATATTGCAAGCAATTTTAATTATATATCAGCAATTATGAATTGATTTGTTTTGCTCTTTTTAAATATTTTGCTCTTATATAATATATGTATATATACACAATGCTATAGAAATCAGGCGTGAATTACATACCCCAAGTTACCGAACCAATAACTCATACATCAATAAACCCAACAGCAAGAGTTTCGGTAACCTGTAAAATCACACGCCCAATCAGCTCAAAGTAACCTCTTCCCAACAATCAAATAAATTGAATTCCAAGAAGTTAAGGAGGTGAGGCAGAGGAGCACCAAAAATAAAACTAAGTTACTTCAGAATCGTCATTGTCCCTACTTATTTCCTGAAACAAAAGAAAAGAACTAACTAACCTTTCTATTAATCTACAAAATAGAGTATTTTCGGTGGGACCCTTTTCTGCTGCTACTGCTTCTGTCGCCGCTGCTGCTGTTGCCACTGCTGCTGTTGCCGCTGCTGCTGTTGCTGCTGCTATTTTTGCCGCTGCGTGGTTCACACTTTTCTCTCTTTTTTTTTTTTGTTCACAATTTTTTTGTTATTGGGGTTTTACAAATCTTTATAATTTTCTGTCATTTCTCTCGCATCCCTTTCTCCTTCTCCGATCGTACTTCATCACAAAGGAAAACATTCAAAATGACTAAATCCGATAATACCAAAATGGTTTCAGATCACTAAAGAAATTGACTGACTCTGAGAATAACTTGTCACCGAATCCCAATCAAGTCTCATATTAATGAAGTCAAAAAAAAATCACCAAAAATTTGACTAAGTCCGGTAATAGCGAAACCTCTTTCTCAATCACAAAAATTTACTAAGTCCGATAGTAGCAGAAATTCCAAATCACCAAAAATCGACCGACCCCGATAATAGCTTGCCACCAACTCCTCATCAATACCGAATCTCCCGAACCTCACCTGCTCGTACCTTCTATGCCTGCTATCTCGATCACGCCACCTCGCTTGATTGGCCAGGCGAATCACGCCACCAGGCAGTCTGCGCTCGACAAAACAAGGCAAACGAGAATAAAGAGGAAACGGTGTCCTTGGTAGTCGGTCCCTTCAACGACGGCCCGACTATGCCGTACAGCCCGCTAATTCATCACGCGCCAGGCTCGTGCACTGCGGCTTATTGCCCAACCAACACCGTCATCTCGCCTGCCGATATAGCCACCCGCACCGTGCATGCCTCCAAGTTGACCTACGACCGCAGTTTTTGGCCTCCGGCCTGAACCAGCAGCAGCGTACTGGTCACGGAGGCTGATTACTCCTGCTCAGTGGACGCAGAGAGCTATTCGGAACACTCACCTTTTTTGTAAGCGTTTGTAACGCTCGGAACAGACTTTTAAATATTCAGCAATGCGAATTTCACTCCAGATTTAACAGCTATAATATTCTTTCCTTTTTGTTTTTATTTTTGGATATTAACGTTATTACAAACATATATGAGGTCACTGAGATTCCCTTTTATGTAAAGTGAAAAGTCCCCCCGTAAGAAGCCGCGGGCGCAGCTAGTGTTGATATAATTCACAATGAGATCGAAATTTTTCAGGAATAATATCTGAATATCTGAATTTAAGAAATTATTTTTATATAGGATGAATGTTTTACCTCAAAACATCGAAATATCACGAGAAATACGCTTCAAACAAAAAAGAGTTCCAAATAAACCTCCAATTATTCGAAGGGGCAAACCGATCTCACAAAAACTAGCCAGCCCGACTCAACCCTTGGGTATGTGAGTAACATGGAAATTCAAATGAAAACCTCCATTCGGAGAAAAATACTACCTTTTGTCTCTTATATATTTTTTTCGCCTCGGAATATAGGGAACTTACCGACAAAAACCACGCCAAAGGGAACAGAAAAGTAGTACGTCTACGTCGTTGCTCCTGGGTAGTGCTAATTAATTATTGACCGTTTTAATACCTGAAGTTGGTGATGAGAGATGAATGAGAAGCTTTAGTTTGAGTAATCCAATTAAACGTCATTTCTTGAAAACACTGCACGTGATTCTTCTGTGCCATCTATGAAGATTCAAAAAATTGTTTCCGCAGAATCAGAATCTAAACTCAAAAATTGGCTTTCATTTTAAATTTCAGAGTTAAATAGACGATGTCGATACTATTTTCAATATATACAATTCAGATGGGGGTCAGCACATTTTTGCTCTTTATTTATTTATTTATTTATGTCAGATGTTATTTTTTACATTATATAATTATTATCATCAGTATGACTATAAATATAATTATGACTATTTTATTTTTATCCTTATTCTTATTTTTATTCTTAATATAAAGGTAATGATAATGATTTCTTCTCCTTTTTGTACGTTTGTAATGTTAATGCTAATCTTAATGCTAATCTTAATGTTAATCTTAATGCTAATCTTAATGTTAATCTTAATGTTAATGTTAATCTTAATGTCAGGGTTAATCTCAATGTGAATGTTAGTCTTAACGTGAATCTTAATGTTAATCTTAATGTTAATCTTAATGTTAATCTTAATGTTAATGTTAATGTTAATCTTAATATAAATGTTATTGTTAATGTTCATGTTAATGTTAATGTTAATGTTAATTTTAATCCTAATTTTAATCTTAATCTTAATCTTAATCTTAAACTTAAACTTAAACTTAATCTCAATCCTAATCTTAACCTTAATATTAATCTTAACCTTAGCCTCACGTCCGGACCTGGTAGAGGGACGGTCGTGTATCCTCCTGCACGAACGATGCAGCCCATTGCCGACTCCCTAGAACCACAGCTCTTCGAGGATACGAGAGCAGCAAAGTGGCGTGTTAGATCCCGAATCACGCAGGCAGATTTTCACTTCAACCTCCAGCTACAGCCCCCCCTTCGGCAATGGGCTGCATCGTTCATGCAGGTACAAGACCGTCCCTCTACCAGGTTCGGACGAGGACTCTAATTGCATAATGCCGCCGATGGACTCGGTGCCGCTATGCGGCAGTAACCACAGGAATGGTCCGGGACTGCTTATTCCCCGCCGAGGCGGGTATTCGCAGCGACCCGCCATATCTGGAGGGCATTCCCCTATCCGCCACCCGGGGACCCGTCTGGTAGCAGTCCGTACCTGCCCCAGAATGATTTTTTTTTTTTTTTTTTTTTTAAGGAGCGGGGAAATGCTGTTACGCACCTGGGTAGCAGCAGCTACCCGTGTGCCGGACTCCCTGGATTGCGCCAGGCCTACCGGCTAAAACCCCGCTCCATCCAGGAGACCCACCCCGGAACCGTCTGAAAAGACATTACTTCGGGGTGGGGTCCTATGAGAGACTCGCCTCGACGAGGCACGCCTTCTATATGGGCCACATTACAGGCCCATGTTGGCGTCTCGCTCCTTCTGACGGAGTATCGTCCTCACGAGGGAGGCGATCCTCCGCCAGGAGCTCTGACTCTACAGCATAACTCCGACCACATTGTCCGGAGTTATGCTGCCCACCTCGTCCTCGGCTTGGGCCCTCTCCGCTCCCCAACGACCACATTCGAAGAATATGTGGAGGGCGGAGTTCGATGGGGAGTCGCAGTATATACAGCACGGGCTCGGCGCCTTCCCTATCCTGTGAAGGAAGGCCCGAAAGTGCCCGTGCCCCGTCAGCATTTGGGTGAGGTGGTAGTCCACCTCCGCATGCCGACGGTCCAGCCAGGTGTCCAGTCTCGGAATCAACCGGGCTGTCCACCGGCCCTGCGACTCTCCCTCCCATCTTTCTTGCCAGGACGCTATGGTCCTGGCTCGAGCCACTCTCGCTATGTCGCCTCCCAGGACAACTTTCTCCCTGTGGACGAACTGCCGTTCCCTGACCAGGAGGTCAATGGGAATGACCCCCGCGACCACTAGCACTGAGGCTTCCGAGACCGTACGGTAGGAGCTCGCGATACGGAGGGCCGCACGGCGCTGCACTGCGGCAACGCGCTTGCGGTACTTCTCCCACCGCATCGCGTCGGCCCAGACCTCAGCTCCGTAGAGCATGATGGCCTCGGCGGTACGGAGCAGCAGGCGCCTTTTGCAGGGTCTGGGTCCACCTATGTTGGCCATGACCCTGCCCAGTGCCTCCGTCACCTCCGCCGCCTTATCGGCCCGGCCCCTGATCTCTTCCCAAAAAGTGAGCCTACAATCGAGGCTCACCCCCAGGTACTTGATCGCGGGCCGTGTCTGGACCAACATGTCTCCTAGCCGCATATCCACCTTCAGTGGAATGCGCTTCTTGGTAAGAAGGACGATTTCGGTCTTAGCCAGCGCCAACTCCAACCCGTGGTCGCGCAGCCACGAACTAACCCGACGCATTACCTGGTTGAGTTTCATCTGCGCCTTCTCGACATCTCTGGCGGTGATGACCGCCGCGATGTCGTCAGCGTACCCAACCAGGAAAGACTCGTCCGGCATCTCCATACGAAGGATCCCGTCATATGTATAATTCCATATGTCGGGACCCAGTACGGAGCCTTGAGCCGCCCCTGCCGAGAGAACCCTCCACCCCGGAACCGTGAGAGCTTTACTTCAGGGTGGAGTCCTATATACCCGCCTACAGAAAAAAAGGCACATCAACACGTCACTGCCCGCAAGCCAACAGGAGCACCCTTAGGAGCCCCTGTTGTTGTCTCTCTCCTTCTTGGGACGGATCCCCCTCACGAAAGAGGCAATCCTTCGCCAGAAGTCCTCCCCATGCAGCATAGCCGCGACTATATTATGAATATTATTATAATGAATTCGATACTAATAATGGGAATGAGAATGAGAATGGGAATGTGAATGAATGATAAGTATAATGAATTAGATAATGCTAATTGGAATTAGAATTAGATTGAGAATGGGAATGATAATGAGAATGAGAATGAGAATGAGAATGAGAGTGAGAATGAGAATGAGAATGAGAATGAGATTGAGACTGGAAATGAGAATGATAGTGAATTATATAATGCTAACTGGAACGAGATTAAGAATGACGAAGCGAATGAGAATGAGATTGAGAATGAGAATGAGTATGGGATTGAGAAGAAGAATGAGAATGGGAATGGGAAAGAGAGTGGGAACGGGAATGAGAATGAGAATGAGAATGAAAGTGAAAATGATAATATTTATGATAATGCGTCTGATACTGATTATGATAATGATAATGAATTAGATAATGTTAATGGGGATGAAATTGAGAATGAATTAATTAGAGTGAGAATGACAATGACAACGAGAACCAGAATGAGAATGATAATGATTATTATAAAGATAAACAATTAGATAATAATATTGGCAATGAAAATGAAAATGAGAATGAAAATGAGAATGAGAATGAGAATGAAAATGATAACGAAAATGATAATTAGTACAAAAGCGAATGAGAATGAGATTCAGAATGAGAATGATAAGATTTATGATAATGAGTATGATAATGATAATGATAGTGGTAATGAATTAGATAATAATAATGGGAATGAGAATGAGAATGGAAATGTGAATGTGAATGAGAATGATAATGGGAATGAGAATGAGACTGACAATGAGAATGGGAATGAGAATGAGAATGAAAATGAGAGGGATAATGAATTGGATAATTATACTTTCAATGATAATGAGAATGAAAATGAGAAATATAATATTTACGATAATAAGTATGATAATGATAATAAATTAGATAATGCTAATGGGAATCAGATTAAGAACGACATCCCGAATGAGAATGAGTCTGGCAATAAGGATGAGAATGGCAATTAGAATGAGAATGAAGCTGACAATGAGAACGGGAATGAGAAAGAGAATGAGAATTAGAATGTTTAATGTTTATAATAATGAATACGACAATGATAATGAATTAGATAATGCTAGAGAATGAAAATGAGAATGAAAATGAGAGGAATAATGAATTGGATAATGATAATGAGAATGAGAATGATAATGGGAATGAGAATGAGAATGAAAATGAGAATGAGAATGAGAGGAATAATGAATTGAATAATGATAATGGGAATGAGAAGGAGAATGAAAATTAGAATGAAAATCAGAATGATAATATTTATGATAATGAGTATGACAAGGATTATTATAATGATGGTGAATTAGATAATAATAATGGGAATGAGAATGGGAACGTGAATGAGAATGAGAGTGAAAATGAGAATTAAAATGAGAGGAATAATGAATTGGATAATGATAATGGGAATGAGAATGAGAATGAGAATGGGAATGAGAATGGGAATGAGAATGGGAATGAGAATGGGAATGAAAATGAGAGGAATAATGAATTGGATAATGATAATGGGAATAAGAATGAGAATGAAAATGAGAGTGATAATGATAACGATAGTGATAATGAATTAGATAATAATAATGGGAATGAGAATGAGAATTAGAATGAGAATGAGAATGAGAGTGAGAATGAGAATGAGAATGAGAATGAGAGTGAGATTGAGAATGAGAATGAGATTGATAATGAGAATGAGAATGAGAATGAGAGTGAGATTGAGAATGAGAATGAGATTGAGAATGAGAATGAGAATGAGAATAAGAATCAGAATGAGACTGGAAATAAGAATAGGAATGAGAATGATAATGCTAACTGGAATGAGATTAAGAATGACAAAGTGAATGAGAATGAGATTCAGAATGAAAATGAGAATGAGATTGAGAATGAGATTGAGAATGAGAATGAGAATGAGAGTGAAAATGAGAATGATAATGAGAACGAGAATGAGAACAAGAATGAGTATGAGAATGTTATTGTTTATAATAATGAATACGATAATGATATGAATTAAACAATGCTAATTGAAATGAGATGAAGAATGACAGAAGAATGTGAATGAATGATAAATATAATGAATTAGATAATAATAATGAGAATGAGACTGAGAATGAGAATGGGAATGAGAATGTGAATGAGTATGGGAATGAGAATAAGAATAAGAATGAGAATGGGAAAGAGAGCGGGAATGGGAATGAGAACGAGACTGAAAATGAAAATGATAATATTTATGATACTGCGTCTGATACTGATTTTGATAATGATAATGAATTAGATCATGCTAATGGGGATGAGATTGAGAATGAGAATTAGAGTGAGAATGACAATGACAAAGAGAACCAGAATGAGAATGATAATGATTATTATAAAGATAAAAAATTAGATAATAATATTGGGAATGAGAATGAAAATGAGAATGAGAATGAGAACGGAAATGATAATGATTATTATAAGGATAAAGAATTTGATAATAATAATGGGAATGATATTGAGAATTGGAATGAGAATAAGAATGAAAAAATGAGAACGAAAATGAGAGGAATAATGAATTGGATAATCACAATGGGAATGAGGATGAGAATGAAAATGAGAGTGATAATATTTATGATAATGTGTATGATAATGATTATGATAATGATAATGAATTAGATAATGCTAATGGGGATGGGATTGAGAATGAGAATGAAAATGAGAATGAGAATGAGAGGAATAATGAATTGGATAATGATAATGGGAATGAGAAGGAGAATGAAAATGAGAAAGAAAATCAGAATGATAATATTCATATAATGAATATGATAATGATTATGATAATGATAGGGAATTAGATAATAATAATGGGAATGAGAATGAGAATGAGGATGAGAATGAAAGTGAGGTAATATTAACGGGAAAGAGAATGAAAATTGGAGTGATAATATTTTTTATAATGACTATGGTAATGATTATGATAATTATAATGAATGCAATAATATTAATGGGAACGAGAATGAGAATGGGAATGAGAATGAATTTGAGAATTAGAATGAGAATGAAAATGAGAATGAAACTGAGAATGAAACTGAGAATGAGAATAAGAATGAGAATAAGGATGAGAATGAGAATAAGAATGAGAATGAGAATGAGAATGAGAACGAGAATGAAACTGAGAATGAGAATGGGAATGAGGATGAGAATTAGAATGAGAATGGGAATGAGAATGAGTATGAGAATGTTAATGATAATGGTAATGATAATGATAATGATAATGATAATGATAATGATTTTTTTTTTTAGGAGAGCGGGGAAATGCTCTTACGCACCCTAGGTGGCCGAAGCCACCCGTGTGCCGGACTCCCTAGCATGCTCAGGCCTAGCAGCTAAAACCCCGCCCCACACCTCCTGGAGCTCCACCCCGGAACCGTCAGGAAAACATTACTTCAAGGTAGAGTCCCACATATCTGCCTACAGAAAAAAAACGCACATCCACACTCCATTGCCCCCAAGCCAACAGGAGCACCCTTAGGAGCCCCTGTTGTTATCACTCTCATTCTGGGGAAAGATCAACCCTCACGAAAGAGGCAATCCTTCGCCAGGAGTCCTCCCCCTGCAGCATAACCGCGACTATATTATCCGGGGTTATGCTGCCTGTCGCTACCTCTACCTCGATCCTCTCCGCTCTCCAGCGATCACACTCGAAGAATGTGTGGAGAGCGGAGTCCGATGGGTACGCACAGCACGGGCTCGGTACCTTCCCCATACGGTGGAGGAAGGTCCGGAAGTGCCCGTGCCCCGTCAGCATTTGGGTGAAGTAGTAATCCACCTCACTAACTGGGGAATCACGCGGGCTGTCCACTCGCCCCGCGACTCCCCATCCCATCTCTCCTGCCAGGACGCTATTGTCCCGGCCCGGGCCGTTCTTGCGGCATCACCCTCCAGGGCAGCTCTGCTCCGGTGGACGGACTGTCGTTCCCTGGCTAAGAGGTCAACGGGTATGACCCCCGCGACCACTAGTACCGCCGGTTCCGAGACCGTACGATAGGAGCTCGCGATGCGGAGCGCTGCGCGGCGTTGTACCGCAGCAATATGCTTGCGGTACTTTTCCCACCGCATCGCGTCGGCCCAGACTTCAGCTCCGTAAAGCATGATGGCCTCGGCGGTGTGGAGGTACAGACGCCTTTGCAGGCCGCGATGTCGTCGGCATACCCAACCAGGAGAGACCCTTCTGGCATCTCCGTACGAAGGATCCCGTCATATGTACAGTTCCATATGTCGGGTCCCAGTATGGAGCCCTGGGCCGTCCTGCCGAAAGAGCCCTCGTTTCTGGGCCATCCTCCGTTTCAAATGTGAGGGTGCGATCCCTTAGGTTATCCCTCATCATCTGAAGTAGATATTGAGGGACCCTGAAGTTGCGCTCTAGAGCATTGAGCGCATCCTCCCACCACACCGAGTTAAAGGCGTTGCGCACATCCAGAGTGACCAGCAG